>OY987207.1:23308928-23534845 GCA_963920795.1 Eutolmus rufibarbis
CTACGCGCTTGGAAAATCGAACTTTCCGCACGCCCGTGCGGAAAAATAATTTCAGTTTTAGTACTTTTGAGTCCGATTTCATACTTATTCAATGCTGACTCGATTCTGTTTATTTTAATTTCATCTTTTCCACCCCGATCTCAGAAGATGAAGAACCAATCTTAATGTCATACTGATCTCGCCCTGCTATGACTTTTACATGTCGATTTCTAAGTAACAGTATGAAATCAGAATGGAAACTAGAAAATTTGTACCTGCGATAAAAGCCTAAAACATCTCAAAATTTTTGGTCACATTCTGCTTGTTCGAAGTGGGTATTCGTTATATTTATTTATCTGTGGGATTAGGATGAAAACAAGAAATATGTTACTATATATAATCAATAAATATTCTGGACCTGATTTATTACCGTACGATTGCACATTTAGAGCCGATTTTTCAATAGGGTGATAACTTTATTCTTAAGATAAAAAATCAACTTGGATGTGAGGAAATATTATTTTTAACTCTATTTGTGAAAATTATTTGACGAACATCAGACCTACCTGCCGCTTTAAGAAGCGAATAAGTTTATCCATCTGATAGCTATTTTAAATCAAAGCCAAGTGGGATGATTTTATTCGACGAATAAATTTTACTGACGATTGAAAAATTGGCCCTTAAAAGAACCAAATCTGAACTTATTTTTCGGCTCGGGAAGAACATTTGCAACTAAAAGCATAATTTTCTTCGGTTTATAAAAAAATCTATAATCTAATAAGAACCCCGGATGCAGTCATTATTATACCCAATTTTAAAATACAACTCTTGCAGTTTTAGTATCATAGTTTACAAATTTATGTGATAAGCAGTAGAAAAATTCGATTTTTGTTACAATTGTTTCACACATCGAACTGATGAACCATTTTATTTTTAAAACTCCAGCACTGTCCAGTAATCGCACCGGGCAAAATAAATGTACATTTGGTCCCCCATACTCATGATGACGTAGGATGGCTTAAAACAGTAGACCAATACTACTATGGAAGCAAAACCAAAATCCAAAAGGCTGGGGTGCAATATATTTTGGATTCCGTTGTTGAGCAACTCTTGAAGGATCCTAAAAGAAAGTAAGTGGTCACTATCATTTCATAGGAACGGTTGTTCATTATTTTTTTCTTTCTAGATTTGTCTATGTTGAATCGGCTTTCTTTTTTAAGTGGTGGGACGAACAATCTGAAGAACTAAAAGAGAAAGTAAAAAATTTAGTAAATGAAGGCAGATTAGAGTTCATTGGAGGCGGATGGAGCATGAATGATGAAGCAACTACACATTATCAAAGCATTATAGACCAATTTGCTTGGGGACTCAAGTACGAAACAGTCACTTTTATTAAATTATTTGCTTTATTGTAGCTTGTGACTTGGCATATATGTTTATAGATATCAATTAAAGTTTACATAACAAGCCCTAATGAATCCCCGCTTAGCCCATGTCGTTTGTATTTTTTTTGGATGTGGCCCAACGCCATCCAGCAAACTTTCATGAATTACCAAAAGTTTCCGTAATAGCGGTGGTGTATATTTTGTCTACATATGGTAAATCATCTTTGGTTTATTCTCCAACTCACTCTCTTTTTAGTCAGTGGTCCATATTCCTCTCTCATTCAGTCAATCAAAATGATAACGTAATTAACTCGTGCCAGTTTCGGAGCACTAATTTACGAAGAGATTCATAAAGTATCCTCTTTAATTTCACATTCATGAACAGAGTTTTCGATTAAGGGGCACAACCAGTGTGACAGCCTAAAAAAAGGGTGATTTTTGGGAATTTTTTTAAAGAAAACTACCGGATGAAATGTTTTAAAATTTTGAGGATATATTCATACATAATTAATAAACGTGCACTAATAATTTCAAAGAAAAAAAAATTAACTTTTAGTGAGTTATTTACGATTTCGTAAGTGACTAAAAAAAACACCTCCTAAACGGCTGCAGAAATTGCGGCCTTCCCCGGGACTGAAAACAAAAATATAAAAAAGATTATCAATCTGAAAGGTATTTCCCATACCATGACCCTCGATCGTTAAAAAAAATTAAAATTTAACAAAATGGCAGACTTTGAAAGAAAAAGTGTGCAATTTTGCTATAAAACTTAATGATTTTCGGCTCGCCAAAATTACATTTTTCATACAATCGTAAAACTGGAGGGTCATGGTACGGAAATATATGTACTAAATAAGCAGAAAAAGAATCATAGCGATCGGATGATTTGTCTTCGAGTGAGAACTGCAGCCAATTTGAAAAATGTAGTTTCGAGAAAAACGCGTTTAAAGATAAAACTTAAGGAAACTTTCTAATACCTGAGCGGCTCGGCTACACTTTAGAAGGCTGTAACTCAAAAACTATTTGAAATATTCATTCAAAATTTTAGTAGGTTATTTTCAAAGGTATAGACTATCGAAATATGCCAAAAAAAAAATTGATTTTTGAAAAATGTCACACTGGTTGTGCCCCTTAATGGCTAAAAATGAGAGTTTCTATACTACACTTGACAGCAAATAAACCGGGCCACCCGCTATCTTGGAAATCTGATTCGATTTTCTCAAAAAGTATAAAACCTACAACTGTCAAAGTTATACCAAAAGAAAGTGCGCAAAATCCCTAATAAAAACTTAATAAATTGATTAATCCCAATGAGTTTCCATTCATTTTCATCATCATGAAACGCACTTTCTTTTGGTATAACTTTGACAGTTGTAGGTTTTATACTTTTTGAGAAAATCGAATCAGAGTTCCAAGATAGCGGTTGGCCCGGTTTATTTGCTGTCAAGTGTATATAGATTTTCAAAAAATGACATTTTTCCGTCCCACTTTTTAGAATGTTTCTAAAAAAATCATTAAAAATTGAATGAAACCCATACCTTTCCACATGTGGCGTCACCACTGTGACGTCAGCAAGCCAGAACTACTAAATAAGTTACAATTTCTACCTGGACATATCCAGAGAAAAGCAATCCTAGCAAAAACGTAAACTAACGCGGGAATCTAAAAAGAAACAAAGCAGTTTGTTCAATAGAACAAAATCAACAAGCAAGGATGTAGGAGATATTAAGAACTTGTGTTTTCTATTTGCAAAATAAATAATCCCTATACACTCGTATATGTATTTAAAATCGAAAGTTTGTTTGTTTGTTTGTTTGTTGTTCCTCAATCACGTCTAAACGCTGTGTCCGATTATTTTCATATTTTGAGTGAAGATACTACGTATCCTGACCTAACATATAGGCTACTCTTTATTCATGAGTTTCAAAATGGCGGACCCAAGATGGCGGCCAAAAATTGTAAATTTGAAGGGATTCCCATGAAAATTGGTATTTGGCGGTTTTTGGAGGTCTTGATTGCGAATCTATGCTCAAAATTTGGAAATTCAAAATGGCGGATCCAACATGGCGACCAACATTTTTCGAACTTCAACGAATTCAATTGAAAATTAGTACTATGGGTACTTTGAGGCCACTAATTTCGAATTTACTATCAAAATTTCGAAATTAAAAATGGCGGACCCTATATGTTTGTTCATTAATCACGCCTTAACACTTGGTCCAAACATTTTCATTTCTTGAGTGAAGGCACTGCATATCCCGACTTAACACTTAGGCTACTTTTTATTCACGGATTTCAAAATGGCGGACCCAAGATGGCGGCCAAAAATTGTAAATTTTAAGGGATTGCCATGAAAATAGGTATTCGGGGGTCTTTGGAAGTCCTGCTTGCGAATATCCGTTCGAAATTTGGAAATTCAAGATGGCGGATCCAATATGGCGACCAAACATTTTTGAACTTCAATAAAATCAATTGAAAATTAGTACTATGGGTGTTTCGAGGCTACTACTTTCGAATCTACTATCAGAATTTGAAAATTCAAAATGGGCGACCAAATATGTGTGTTTGTTTTTTGCTTACTCACTCTTTAACGCTTGGTGAAATCATGTTCATTTTTTGAGCGAAGGCTCTACAAATTTCGGCTTAACATACAGGCTACTTTTTATTCACGGGTTTCAAAATGGCGGACCCAAGATTGCGGCCAAAGATTGTAAATTTCAAAGGATTGCCGTGAAAATTGGTATTTAGGGGTGTTTCGAGGTCCTGATTGCGAATCTATGCTCGAAATTTAGAAATTCAAGAAGGCGGATCCAATATGGCGACCAAAAATTTTCGAACTTCAACGAATTTAATAGAAAATTAGTATTATGGGTATTTTGAGGCCACTAATTTCGAATGTGCTATCAAAGTTTAGAAATTCAAAACAGCAGAACAGGTAACGATGAAATAGTAAAAAAAAAAAACATAATACCTTTATTTATTTATTTAACACCTAACAATGAAAACATATAAGTACAGAATAGATATGAGCCCATCTGAAATAGACGGTAGCAAAAGGAATTTTAAGCGGTTCTATACCACATTTACAGATTTTAGTAATACTTCTTAACTTCCTAATCTGGCTGTAGTACCAACATTTCAGAAGTATTTAACTAATTAGTATTTTTGATACACCGGGTGAAACCGGGTTGAGCATTAAAGTTCCTTTTATTTTAGTTTAACAAAGCAACTAGACACCTTTTCTGAAAATTCTTAAAATAAATGAGATAAATATGTCTTTTTCAACTTATTGACGATGACAAGCACGCATTTGTCATGTGAAACGACACCAAAGAAATCAAAAGGTAAATTTTAATATATTTTATTTTAAGGAATCTCTATGTTTTTGCGTGGAAAGGATGGAAAAAGTTATAGTGTACGGATTTTCCTCAATTTTCACTACAACCCTCTAGGAATACATAAAAAACATGGGGCACAAAATTAAGCTTTTCGAAAATTTAAAGTTAAACATGTTGGGAAATACAAAGAAGCGACAAGCTTTATTACTTATTCTTCACTTTTGACCTTAAATTAACATTCCTACTATAATACATATCTACATTTCATCAAAATCCGTAAGGAGACCTTAAACTCAATTTATGTCATATTTTCAAATAAAAATTTCGAAGCAAAAGCATACATATGTATCCATTCATCTGCTCGGATTTATCAGGATAGTTGATATGATGTTTACTTGATATCTATAAACATACATACATATATTCCAAGTTTCAAAATATTCACATATGTATACATATTTGTAGTGCATGTCTTTTCTGAGCACTATTTAATCTAACTTTAATTTCAGGAGAATAAATGACACTTTTGGAAAATGTGCGAAACCAAAAGTTGGTTGGCAAATTGATCCTTTTGGACATTCACGTGAAATGGCTTCACTTTTTGCGCAAATGGGTTATGATGGTTTGTTTTTTGCTCGATTGGACTATCAAAATAAAGGGAAGAGACTGCGGGATAGAACTGCGGAAATTATTTGGAAAGCAAGCGAAAGCTTAGGTGAGTAAATTTATATAGTAGGTAGATCTCATAGAAATATTACCAATTACATCTAACCTGATGACATGATTTTGTAAAATGAATGATAAAAATTCATGTTAGACGACATGTCATATATGTATATGTACTTAAAAAATACCTAGATACAGAAACAATTTATAATGCCATTCAAGACCCAATTGACAAATCGCATCAAATCATTAAAAACTGGCGATGCAATAGCAATTAATTTAAAAATTTGGACTTAGGAAATAAACTGCGAACTAACATATACACATTTTAGACTGCTTTTGCCCGGCTAATTTTCACGATTTATTTAATTTTGTGCAGATTTTACGCGTTTTACCACCTTTTACTTTGTCCTTTCAAATATATTAAGCAAAAAATGGTATAGTAAAATACTTTTGATTGAATATATGTTTTTGTACACTTCTCATTTTAAAACAAATTATCTACTGCAAGATACATTTTTATTTCATACGTTTTTTTTTACTTTTGCGTAACTTCAATTATACCTTATGAAAGCAAACATCTTCAGTTGAGCCGAAATAATGCATCATCGCAGTGCACATTCCAGGAAAAATGCCTTCATAGAAAAGAAAGTAACAAACGTGTTTTCAGAATGATCCTTGTATCCAAAGTTTTTTCAAGAATTTTCTCCGAAAAATTCTTAATTATGGAAAAAGCAGTTTAAAGGAAAACAAAATTGATTTTTTCGCACTTTTTTTTAAATCGAATTTTCAACGGGTTTTCTGTCTGCAATGACCTTAGAACCCCACTAAACCGTGGAATAAATGTCTAAACTTTATTAATATGTATGTAGTTTGGATATCGATTTCACTCCTTAATGTATTTAAAATGGCGCCTAAACTGCAAAATTGTCGCGAAAACATTCATGAATTTTTTATTGAAAAATGATGCACTTTTACGAAAAATTGTCATGAATGAAAAGTTCTTAAAATCACTCAGAAAATGCGCTTGAATTTTTTGAAAATATTCGAGTAATTTTTTTGATTTTGCAAATAGTCAATTTCTGTCAATTTTTACAAAATTGAAAACATTGCTCAAAAAATTCTGAAAAAAATTGGGTGCATTCTTTGGCTAATTATAAAACTTTTTATACTTCACCATTTTCCCCACCAGTGCGTTATTTTCAAGAAGAAAACTTCCAAAGGTCAAAGTATGTATTATAGTATCGGATCATGAAAAGGTTTGATATATTCGAGTTTAAAATAGAAATATATTAAAGTTTACGATGCCCAACTATCACCAATGTGGAGGTCGACGAATATTGATAGTCTTTTTTTTTTAAGTGATTTTGTATTTTTTTTTTTAGTGAAAACAAGAAATTTTCCGCACTTCTTATTTTTTTTTAAAATCACTTAAAAAAAAGACTGTGCATGCAAAGTTGTTTTTGCGGATTTTCACGAACATTTCTTTGAGTCCAAATAAGCATACCTTGGTCGGCTAGATCTCTAAACTATTTAATTCTAGTATGTTGTGCTATTTTTAAAAATAATTTCAGTCTATGTGCTAGTATTCTATATTTTTTCAGATTTCTCCGAAATTGCCATGATGTATTGGCAAACACAAACTTAATCGAAAATGGCCACTTTGGAGTCAAATATTTCAAAAACGGAACATAATTTTGCAAAACAGTTTAACCTCATAATGATTTTAAGTTACCTTTTCATCGATACCCCACTCGATGGGGTGAGTAAAACTTTTTTCATTCCCAATTTTCATGCAGAGGAGGTGGCCTTAAAATTTTTTTTCTCCAATATCTTTTCAGCGCTATAGTCCTAATAGTCTCTCAATAAAATGACTGACATATGGCGAAACTATAAGGGATCCTTGTTTTGCTACGGAGCCCTAAAAACGACACATTACTTGCTCTGTGTTTATAAATATGGAGGTGACTATTTTCACCTTAAAACGTGAAACCAGAAACCAGAAACCAGAAAAAATAAATTCACAGTAAAAGGAAAATCTTTATTTAGTAGGCATTTTGTAAAAGGAAAATCTTTAGTTAGTAGGCATTTTGTAAAAGGAAAATCTTTAGTTAATAGGCATTTTGTAATTTGAATGAATTTATTTTTTCTGGTTTCTGGTTTCACGTTTTTTTAAGGTGAAAATAGTCACTCTCTTATATATATATTATATTATGTGACATATATTCATAAATTTTTTTTTTTATTATTAATATATGTACAGTACATACATATATACTAGCTGAGTAACCCGGTTTCACCCGGTGTATCAAAAATACTAATTAGTTAAATACTTCTGAAATGTTGGTACTACAGCCAGATTAGGAAGTTTAGAAGTATTACTAAAATCTGTAGATGTGGTATAGAACCGTCCAAAACTCATTTTGCTACCACCGTCTATATCAAAAGGGCTAATGATCTATTCTGTACTTATATGTTTTCATTCTTAGGTGTTAAATAAATAAATAAAGGTATTATTTTTTTGTTTACTATTTCATCGCTACCTGACTTAAATTCGTTGAATTTCAAAAATTTTTGTCGTCATATTGGTTCCGCTATTTTGAATTTCCAAATTTTGAAAGCAGATTCGAAATTAGTGGCCTCAAAATACCCATAGTACTAATAAAAATTGTTGGTCGCTCTATTGGATCCGCCATCTTGAATTTCTAAATTTCGAGCGTAGATTCGCAATCAGGACTTCCAAAAACCCCCAGATAACAATTTTCACGGCAATCCCTTGAAATTTACAATATTTGGCCGCCATTTTGAAACCTGTGAGTAAAAATTACCCTATATGTTAAGTTAGGATATGTAGTGTCTTCACTTAAAAAATGAAAATAATCGGACCCAGCGTTTAGGCGTGATTGAGCAATATATATTGGGTCCGCCATTTTGAATTTTCATATTTTGATAGTAGATTTAAAATTAGTGGCCTCAAAATACCCGCAGTACTAATTTTGAATTGAATTCTTTGAAATTCGAAAATTTTTGGTCGCCATATTGGATCCGCCATTTTGAATTTCCAAATTTTGAGCGTAGATTCGCAATCAGGACCTCCAAAAACCCCCAAATACCAATTTTCATAGATAAACAAGATGCATGCAGTCAATAGGAAATTGGGTAACCTTATTAATGTTTACTTTTTCCAGCGGACTTTGTTGATTGTGAAACAAACATTTATGAATCACATCACAATACATTTCCTTTTTTTTAAATCTTGATCAGTTATTAGCGATGCTATACGAGTGAGATAAGTAGCAACATTTTCTCTCTTTCGACCAATCAGCGTGCATTTGGTACATCCATTAAAAGATGTGTGCCCAACAACACCCCGAATATATGTATGCCTACCCTGGAGCGTCATAAATAAATGCACGAATTTTGAATTGTAGGTTTTTATTGGTAACCTGAATGCCATTGTGAAATAAAGACTCAAAATTATATGGCTTGCCTTTTCCGCAATATGTACTTTTATATCCGGAATATTTACAATCTTTCCCATAATGAGTCACAAATTCGTTGAAGAGCTTTTAAAAAGTGGGATACCGTCAATACCGATATCCATAATAATCTCGTCATATATTTCAATTACTTTGTCAATGTTACTTCCTTATACCATAATGCCAGTATAGTCCTGGAGCTACATTTCTTGTAACACATTTTAAAGTTCCCTGTTTAAACATAGTTTGATAACTTAAAGGAACATTGAGATTTTCAGGGCATAGGATCTTTAAGAGTGTTTCAAAGCTTCTTATTGAAGAATTAAATTCCTTGTACCAGTCTATCAATTTTAACGAGCGGCTATTATTATTATCTACAAATTTTGTAAGATCAACAGGAAATGTCAACAGATCTGGAGCAAGTATCATTAAAATAACTTGAGCAATCGTGCGATATCTGTAGTTCTATTGCGAACTAACAACTCAACAGCACCTTGCTCAGTTATTTGTTTTAATATATTTCTTCTTGTTTTTTTATTAATCGTTTCACGTGTCGTTTACTAAAGCCTGATATTATGAAATGAAGCTTTAAAATGTTGTGGCGAATATCCCGTTTACAATTCTAGTATTCTGCATTTTATTTCTGTATTTATTTAAAAGATAGTATATCAAATTTAAACAACATAGTAAATTAATGCCTTACAGAAAAAAAATTCTTATTTAGAACAAAAAATTTGCTTTTTATTTATTTGTACAAAAATGCACCGCTATCCAAATTGAATAAAACCGTAATGTTATATAAATCTTAAAATTATTATTTCATAATGTACTTAGATTTTTAATAATCTCAGCAAACTGATACTATTATTGGGCACGCACGTCTTTTCACTTTCAAACCTGTAATGCCAGTAATAAATAAATGAACGCAGATGACGCAGCTACACAGATCGAATTCTATTTTAAAAGCTTTCCTGGAAAGAAATACAATGAAGAGAAATGACAATTTTATTGAACACATTTCAGACTGCATAAGAATTTACTCGAGAAATACTTCTGTGGAATGTATTATTTTGTTGATTGATTGTAAGTATGTACATAAAGAACTAATTTCATTGGTAATAACTTCTCAACTTTTCTACTGGGTATGTTTGGGCATGTGCATATATGTATGAATGTGTGTATGTATATATACATTATTATTTTATTTAGCATTGCATTATTCGTATTTTATCGTTAGTAATCAGCTACGGAAACCTAAACTAAGCACGGCCCGACATTCTTTTGACCGCTTTTTTTTATAATTTTATATTTTTATAATTATTTTTGATTACGAATATCCAAATATTTACATTTTATAATACTCAACTCAAGATAAAAGTTGATAAGACAACAAAATAATATGAAAGTTAAAAACTTTGTAATTCCCGTACACTGTCCCCAACTGAATTAACAAAAATAAAATTTTGTCCACGGCCCGAATGTTACTTCGAAACTAATGAAAGTGATTTCTCAGAGTGTGTTCAGATTGTCTAATGGATTTTTCGAGGTATAATAGAAACCTCAAGGTTACATCTTCTTTGGATAATTCTTACCAGCAAAAATGTTTGTCGACACATTTTGGTTCAGTGTACCTGTCAAGTGTTAAGAACATTTACAATTAGATTAGTAGAGTGGGAAAATTTTTAACGCAATCTTGTGATAATCCTGAAACTCCAATATAACGAAGATACGGTAGGAAAAATTTTATTTTCACACACTATAAAGTTGGCTACTACAAAATAACTTCACGACAGTAACATGAAGGTCATATTTGGTTGAAAGCGCTATGAAAACTGAATCAAACACAATATTGGACAGTACACGTCAAGATTTTGACCCAGAACTCAAAATTTGACCAAAATCGATTCGAAAATAAGTGAGCGTAAAAATCAAAGACAGACTTTCTCAGCAACTTTTAGCTTTTCCATATTCGATTGAGGTGTTGACTTTATTAATGCATAAATAAAGTTATATAAAAATGCCCCCACTTATTCCAAGGATAGTTTTTTTCGCCTTTTAATGATAATATTGAAATCTCTTTTGTTGTTTTATCATCTCATGACTTAAAAATTACACTTTTTTACCCTAGGCGAAGCATCGGATATATTTACAGGCATTCTCTTCAATCACTATTCGGCACCTCCTGGATTTTGCTTTGATATTCTTTGCACTGATGACCCTATAATTGATGGAAAGAATAGCCCTGACAATAACGTTGCTGAACGGGTATAAATTTATTCTCTTATAAAATTATAATATTATTACGCACATTTTTTAGATAAACTCATTTTTATTATATTTGGATAATATGAACCAATTTTATCGCACTAATAATCTGATGATACCAATGGGAGATGATTTTAACTACCAAGATGCCAACTTGTGGTACAAAAATCTAGATAAACTAATCAAGTACTCACAAAATGCTTCGAAATTCGTGCGAATATTACAACTTTACCTATTTTTAGATATGGAAACGAACAAAACAAGTTTGGTGCAAACGTCAACATATTTTATTCTACACCTTCATGCTATCTCAAAGCTCTGCATGATACTAACGTGAGGTGGCCAACGAAATCTAATGACTTTTTCCCCTACTCGACCGATCCTCATTCATTTTGGAGTGGATACTTCACATCACGCAGCACCCTTAAACGCTTTGAACGTGTAGGAAACCATTTTTTGCAGGTTTGCAAGCAACTTTCGGCTTTAGCTAAAGTCCAAGGAACTCCGTTTGACGAAAACTTGGCTTCACTTAGAGAAGCAATGGGCATTATGCAGCATCATGATGCAATCACTGGAACTGAAAAGGAGAAAGTGGCATCCGATTATGCTATGCAATTGCACAAAGCAATAGAAGATTGTAGTGTCAACGTGAATGAGGCTTTAAAGAAATTGTTAAGAATAGAGCAGATGGAAAAGGTCGAGCATTTACACTTCAAAAACTGCCTTTATTTAAATATTAGTGCTTGTGCAATTTCTGAAGAATCTGAGTCCTTTATTGTGACAATTTATAACCCTCTAAATCGTATGATATCCCAATATATTAGAATTCCTGTGCCTGACGGGAATTACAAAGTGGAAGATAGAAAAAGTAATTTCAAAATTGGTCTATATCTTTGCAATGATTTAAATATCTTAATTTTTGAAGGGGTCCTAATTCCATCACAAATCGTTCCTATTCCGGATACAGTGCGAAAGATTCCTGGAAGGTTTAGTTCGGCGGTTAACGAAATAGTCTTTAAAGCAGCAAATGTTCCAGGTAATGGAATTATTTCTTACTTGGTCTCAAAAACCTCAACACAATTAAATGATGGGGAACCAGAAGTAATTGTCGCGAGAAATCGAAGAGACGAACCGTCACTAATGAATACTGAGTTTGTTATCGGAAATTCAGTAAGTACATAAATACAAGTGACATTCTGGAAAGCTTTATGCTAAAGGAAATTGTAATAGATTTATTGATCGTCCAATTTAATTTGTCCATTTTTTAGCAATTAAGCCTAGGTTTTGATAAAGATGGTCTTGTATCAAGCGTTACAACCAAAAACACAGGAACAAAACAGCTCAACCAAAATTTTTTTTATTATGAAGGAGCAGCTGGAAACAATGAAGAGTTCGCTAATCGGTCATCAGGAGCGTATATTTTCCGTCCAAAGGGAAACGAGCAAAGGGTAACAAATAAAATTGATGTTAAGGTAAATTTGGGACCATTAGTTCACGAGGTACACCAAAAGTTTAACGATTGGGTTAGTCAAGTAGTTCGTATCTACAAAGATAGTAATTACGCAGAATTTGAATGGTTAATTGGTCCAATTCCCGTAAGTGACAACATCGGGAAAGAAGTAATTTCGCGATTTATCACTAACATTGAATCAAATGGCATCTTTTACACGGACTCCAATGGTCGAGAATCGATTAAGAGAGTTCGCAACTCTAGAGATGATTTCGATCCTTTCATAAAGGAATTTATTGCTGGAAACTATTATCCTATTACGTCCAAGATATCTGTAGAGGATGAATATAATAAGATGTCTGTTTTAACGGACCGAGCGCAGGGTGGAAGCAGTCTTCGGGATGGAGTTATTGATCTCATGATTCACCGCCGTTTACTGAATGATGATGCTTTTGGTCTTGGAGAAGCTCTAAATGAGAGAGCTTATGGACAAGGCGTAGTCACTAGAGGCAAACATTTTTTACTTTTTGATAAACCTTCGACAAAATCTTACACATTTGAAAAAGAAATGGAATTAATGATTTTATTACCATTCTGGACAACATTTAGTAATGCAAATAATCTGAAAATTGAAAATTTAGAAATCTTGATGCAGGTAAGTGATTAAACAAATTTTATTTTCTAAACCTTTTGCATTTTGTATAATTTCACAGACAAGCTTGCTTCCGTCACTACCAGAACACATCCACCTTTTAACCTTGGAACCCTGGGAAAATCAAAATATTTTAATTCGTTTTGAAAACATTTTGGAAAAAGCACAATCGACTGATATAATTAGTTTCGATATAACGGAATTTTTAGAAGTTTTGAATGCACGATCCTATCGAGAGACGACATTAGATGGTAGCTTATGGCTTAGCGATTTAAAGCGCCTAAAATTCAACTATAGCAGATTAAATAAGGAGGAAACAAAAAACAATAATGAAAATGATACTTCTGTTAATGAAATAAGACTAGGACCTATGCAAATAAGAACGTTTATATTATCTTTTTGAAACATGTATATGTTTAAAATATCTTTAAGTAATAACGGGTAGAGGATCCAAACTGCATTTAATTTTTAATCGAAAAATAATAAAAATTTGTGCGAAAATAACAATTTGACTTTTTATAATAATTTGGAAATCATTCTTAACATTCAGGTAAAAAAATATAGGACCAATGCGAAAGCCCGCCAAAAAGTGACCGTCAGTTTAGTGCTGATTCCCATAAGGCACACTTTTATATACATTTCGTTAAAGGCCGGTACTTATTTTTTTTTTGTTTTTATATTTGTGGTCCAAAATATGTCCAGAATATGAATCTAAAATTTTAAATAAAATTCGAAACTCTTTCGGGGATATGTACATTAGGGTGGAGTGAAAATGTATGTATTTGTTATTTTGTAATAGCATAGTGGTAAAAAGCTGCCTATAGATGAGCAAATGAAGTATGTTAAATATCATTTATGTATTATAATGGTTTGAGGTGCCCCAAAACGAAAGAATTTTGAATAAAAGTATAATTTCACTCATTTTTGACAGCCTCATTCAGATGTATATAAACCTTAATAATGTATCGGAATAGTATTTTTCATGTTGTTTAAAACCTATATTTTCTGTAATAATAAAAATATATATACATATAAGTTTGGAATTTATGGTTCCCCAAAACTTCCTAAAACAAAAATAAATCAAGAATTTTGCAATAAAACTGCGATTCATATTTATGAAACATTTATGAGAAAAATGTTACAAAATAGCCAATTAAGTAGAAAATTCGCGTTTAGTATTATAAAAAGGCATCATCTGACAGTCTGGACCTGATAAAACCATCATTTTATGAAGTTTAGCATTTGGTTTTGCACTATCGAACATTGACAAGTTTCTGATTTTTTTTAAAAACTTTGTCCCAACCGGGGCACCTCTAATTATAAACCTAGACAAAAAATATTTTCGCTTTTGCTTATTGTGCCTATCACGCAGCTTTTTGCGGGTATGCCATAGTAAATATATAAAAACAATAATTTCACTCCACCCTAATGTACACATATGTATGTATGTATCTATAAAAATTGTATAGAACGTAAAACAAAGGGATTGCAAAATTTGAAACGCGTTTTTCTCGAAATTACCTTTTTTGGTGACGTCATTGGGATAGATCAAAAAATAATTAATCTAACGACTTAAATCTTTTTGCATTTTTTCGCTGGCTTGGTAGAATCTGGGTTAAAAATGCACTCCTTCAATTTTTATCCCTCCTTTTTTGTTGATTTTTACCCCAAAAAAGTGATTTTTCCTCAAAATGCGCGCCATTTTTAGGGTTCCGTACCCAAAGGGTAAAAACGGGACCCTATTACTAAGACTTCGCTGTCCGTCCGTCTGTCTGTCACCAGGCTGTATCTCAAGAACCGCGATAGCTAGACAGTTGAAATTTTCACAAATTATGTATTTCTGTTGCCGCTATAACAACAAATACTAAAAATAAAATAAAATAAATATTTAAGGGGGGCTCCCATACAACAAACGCGATTTTTTTGCCCTTTTTTGCTCGATATCAATAATGGCAACAGGTAGGCACTTAAAATATTCACAAAATACTCAGTTGTATTTTTACTTTTATAATAAATAATAAAATTAAAATAAAATAAATATTTAAGGGGGGCTCCCATTCAAAAAACGCCATTTTTTGCCTATTTTTGCTCGATATCAATAAATGGTAACAGGTAGGCACTTGAAATATTCACAAAATACTTAATTGTATATTTACTTTAATAATAAATAATAAAATTAAAATAAAAAAAATATTTAGGGGGGGGGGGGGGGGGGCTCTCATACAACAAAAGTGATTTTTTTGCCGCTTTTTGCCCGATATTAAAATCAGCACCAGGTAAACGCTTGAAATATTCACAAAATATTTAGTTTTATTTAACAATTAAATATTTTTACAGAAAATTTACTTATATTTAGTTATAAACTGTTGTGGGAGCGCTGCTTTACCTAGTCAATGGTACGGAACCCTTCGTGCGCGAGTCCGACTCGCACTTGGCCGGGTTTTTTTTCCAAATTGTTTCCTAATTTTTGAGGCCTCTACTTCAACGCTCTGTATAATAATAACAATTTGTGCAAAACCCAAAACAAATATTTTTTGTTGTCGTAATCTTGAATATTTGCTTAGTTACTATGTGATTAATCAATTTGAAGGGAGATTGCAAACATTCTAAACTAAATCGCGGTTTTCTACCCTATTTGGTAATTTTCTAGAAATTAGAGACAAAAAAGTGAAGAATTGATTTTCGGAAATACGCCTTCTGGTACAGAGATTTTTGCGTTTATTAACCTGTTTTAATCAATATGAAGGCAAATATCAAAAAATCCAAAATAAATAGTGGTTTTCTACCATTATTGATAATTTTCTAGGAACTACAAGCCATACAAAAGTGAAAAATTGATTTTTTAAAATACGCTTTCTGGAGCAGTGATTTATGCGGGAAATAGCATGGTGGAAAAGGAAAATTGATTTTCTAAAATACGCCTTCTGGAGTAGAGATATTTGCGTTAGTTAACCTGTTTTAATCAATTTGAAGGGAGATAGCAAACAATCTAAAATAAATCGCGATTTTCTGGCATTTTTGGTAATTTTCTAGGAACTACAAGCCATACAAAAGTAGAAAAATGATTTTTTTAAATACGCCTGCTGGAGCAGAGACTTTTGCGTTAGTTAACCTGTTTTTAATATATGACAAGGATTAACGTGGAGGCAGTCATTGCATGTAGTTGGTTTCGAGGTTAGGTTTCTAGTTGAATGTTTTACTAAACGCCGTGAGTGAAAGACATTGCCACAAATACCGTCAGAAGCAACATCGTCGTCACCACTCGCAGAGTTGCAGATTTTGCAGACGACCATGATTGCGGATTACAAGTAGAAACCAAAACAAAATAAAGCAAAAGTCAATAGTGACTAAAAAACGACAGACAAAAATTAGACAATAGTGAAAAACAGGACGGTAACTGTACTAAGCTGTCACGGGCATCTAATATCAACTGCCAATGTATGAATGGAAACAATTGCATAAAGTCAGGCGAAAAACTGGTTGGCGTACAAATGAAATCCCCCAGAGTAAATAGCTGCAAATAGCGTAAACCGGTACAGGTTCAACCCGGCACTCAGCCACAGCACAGCAAATAAAATAAATTGATGCAATAAGTCAATTACAATGATTTTCACAGAATTTCATGAGAAGCAGCAAAATAATAGATTGCACAGCAAATCAGAAGACCAAATATAAGTATATTAAGTTGTTAAAGTACTGGCCAGTTCCATCGAACTCCAATTCCAAACAAGAAAAAAGGCACAAAGGAAAAGCGATGATCTCTTTTTTGTTTCGACTTTATTCCACGGCAGCTCGAAAAGGAATGAGCTGAGCGAACCAAATTTGTGTGTGGGGTACAGTACAAAACCAAAGCGGTATGTGTGGTACATTCCAGGATAAAAATAAATGAAGTACAGATTGGTGGCTTTAACATAAACCGGCCGCCTTGGAAGAATTGCTTCCAACACATGTTTGAGATTCCCCTTCTTCGATCGGCAACGGGCAGAGTCTTGCTATGGGCCTTTTTACAACACCAACCATAGTGCGGATGATGGCAACTCGGACGTGGCCATCTCTGCCAACGTGGACCTCTTCGACGCGTCCCAAGGGCCATTTGAGCGGTGAGATGTTGTCTTCCTTCAAAAGCACTAAAGTGCCGATCTTTACATTGGGCTGCTTCGTTTTCCATTTGACTCGCATTTGAAGGTGCTGCAAATAATTACTTTGCCATCTAGACCAGAAGATGTGTAGTTTTGCCTGCAAGTATTGCCAACGAGTCAAAAGTTTAATGTTCATATTACCAAAGTTAGGTTCAGGAATTGCTGACATTGGTCCCCCAGTTAGAAAATGTGCAGGAGTAAGTACCCGCAGATCGTCCACGTCTTCAGAAAGCGGAGTGAGTGGTCGAGAGTTCAATATAGCTTCCACTTGGCAGGTGATTACCTGCAGCTCGTCCAGTGAGTAAGATTCCGAGCCTAAGACCCTTCGCATGTGATGTTTTGCCTGTTTTACCGCAGCTTCCCAAAGGCCCCCAAAGTACGGTGATCTTGGAGGGATGAATCGCCAGTCTATACCATCGTTTAGACACATTTCTTGAAGGAGTTTGCAGTGTTCCTCGGAGTCAAAGAGGGCCTTGAGTTCCTTCAATTCACGAGCACCCCCGACAAAATTTGTAGCATTGTCCGAGTAAATTATTGAGACATGCGGACGTCGAGCCTTAAATTTCCTTAGAACGGCTATGAACGCCTGGGTGCTTAAGTCGCTGGCTACTTCAAGATGCACGGCCTTTACTGATAGGCAGATGAACAAACAGACATAGACCTTAACGGCAGGCCTGTTGCGAACCGGATTCTGAATATAGAATGGGCCGCAAAAATCAATTCCGGTGCGATGAAAAACAGGCGTAGGGCTGACTCTTGAATGTGGAAGTTGACCCATTATTTGCTCCATAACCTTTGGGCGCATGCGAAAACAACGCATGCAGCTGCGAACGACCTGCTTAACGATAGTCTTACCAGAAATTGGCCAAAACCTTGTGCGAATAATAGCCAGTAAAGTCTGGCATCCAGCATGAAGATTTCGAATGTGATAGTGCATGACTAAAGCCTTAGTAAAGTTAGATTTCGGAAGTAATATTGGATGCTTAGCATCATAGTCCAAATCGGAGTTACACAGCCGGCCGCCAACACGAATTAATCCGGCATTGTCAATGAAAGGGTCTAGGTTTTTTATTAAACTGTTTGATTTTACCGGCTTTCCACTCAATAATAACGAATAGTCTTCAGCCAAATGTTCTTTCTGTATTAAACGAATTATTGATAACAACGCGGTTTCAAACTCCGACACGGTGAGCGGTCCATATGTTCGATCTGCTGAATTTTTGTTCCTAATTTTTGAGTTTTCAAAGAATCGATATACGTATCCAAAGCTACTGACCAATCGTACGTGATCGTTGATAAATTTGGATGAGTTTACGAGATTGTCAGGTACTATGATTGGGAGCGAAATCGCACCCTTTCTGGCTTCGGGGAGCTCCACCTCTGTCCGAGCATTTGTCTTGGGCCAAAGATGCATTGGGAGCAAAAGAAAGCTGGGTCCATTGAACCAAATTTGTGACTCCAGGAGTTCCGCAGGAGTAACTCCTCTGCTTACAAGATCCGCCGGGTTGCTTGCTGATGATACGTGCTTCCAGGCGAAGCCCTCTGATAATTCCTGAATTTTCGCAATTCTGTTGCTAACAAAAACGCTCCATCTTGAGGGCTGGGAAGAAAGCCAACTAAGAACTATGGATGAGTCGGACCAACAGTATACCTCTTCGATTTTGTGTGCAAATATCTTGTGAACCCGCGCAGTGAGCTCAGCAGCAAGAAGGGCGGCACAAAGTTCCAACCTTGGGATGGAAGTAGTTTTCAATGGAGCAACTCGAGACTTTGCGCTGAATAAGTTGCAAGCGATGCTACCTTCCTCTACGCAGCGGATATATAAGCATGCTCCATAGGCTTCCATACTGGCATCCGCGAAGCAGTGTATTTCAATTTTCGCAGAAGATGAAAAAATGTGTCGAGGAATTTTAATTTGACTAAGAAGATGGAGCTGGCCGTGCAATGATTCCCAATCAGTGTGCAAGCACTGAGGAATAGTTTCGTCCCAAGCCATCTTCAAATTCCATAATTTTTGCAGCAGGATTTTGGCCTTTACAATAACTGGATTTACTAAACCAAGAGGATCGAATAGCCTGCTGATAGAAGATAAAATTGTACGCTTGGTAGTGCCGAATTTAGTTTTAGAATATTGATAGTGATTCCGAAAGGAGTCTGTTTGAGGGTGCCAGATCATGCCCAGAGTTTTTACAACATCGTCGCCAGCCACTGATAAGTATTTTTCCAAGTCCGAATGATCAAAATCTGAGAGAAGTTCCTTTGAGTTTAAACACCATTTAGTGAGTGTGAAGTTGCCTAGTTGCAATAACGGAACAATTTGTGATTTTATTTCCCTTGCTTCTTCAATGCTGTCCGCCCCAGTCAGCATGTCATCCACATAAAAGTCTCGCATAAGTATCCTTGCTCCGATAGGATATCTCTCTTGTTCTTCTCGCGCAAGTTGATTCAGACATTCAGTTGCTAAGAAAGATGCCGGGCCAGTGCCGTACGTAACAGTAAGTAGACGGTATATGTCGAGTGGTTCTTGAGATGAGTTGCGCCACAAGATACATTGCCAATAAGTATCTAGATCGTCGACGCGAACTTGGCGGTATATTTTTGAGATGTCAGCAGTTAGGGCATATTTGTATGATCGAAAGCGAAGCAGTATTGAAAATAATTCTTCCTGAACTACAGGTCCAACCATTAGCACGTCATTGAGGGAAAATCCTGGGGTGGTTTTGCAGGACGCATCAAATACCACACGGAGCTTAGTGCTGCTGCTTTCCGGTTTTAGAACTGCATGGTGAGGTAAGAAGAAATGCTTATCAGGCAACGACGCCGGTTCAACACTTTGCATGTGGCCGAGTTGCAAATATTCCAAGATGAATTTCGAATATTGCTCCTTAAGCTCCACGTTCTTCAACAGTCGGTTCTCTAGGGCGAAGAACCTCTTCTTTGCAGTATCAAGTGAGTTTCCAAGAATTTCAGGATCCCTACAAAAGGGTAATCGTACAACGAATCTGCCTGTATTGTCGCGCCTGACATGCTCCTGGAAATGCTTCTGATATTCGTTAGTAATCTTCGTTGCCGCCCTAACCTCCTCCAGTTCCCAGAAGCGTCTTACTAAATGTTCCAAATTTTCTTCAGGCGCCTCATCCTTATTCGTGGCAATCATACAATTTCGTGAGCCAGACCCCTTTCCACCTGCTACCACCCAACCCAGCACCGTTTTTTGTAATATAGGCAGCCCTTCTCCAAGACATATTTGGCCCACAGCAAGTAGTTCGAAAAATAGGTTGGCCCCTATGAGTAAGTCTATAGGGCGAGGCGTGTCGAAATGTGGATCTGCGAGGGTAATATTCTTGGGTATGTTCCAAACATTAGAATTAATACGTGTGGGTGGGTGATCATTCGCGATTTTGGGTAAAACAAAGGCTTCGATATTAGTCTTGTAGTCGCTCGTTCGTGATTGAATGACTAGTGAAGTCTTGTATCTAACTGAAGTAGAGATTGATCCAATACCAATAACATCGACATAAGCTTTGAACTTCTTCAGCTGCAGCTGCTGCACCAAGCGCTCAGAAACGAAATGAAGAGAAGAGCCTGAGTCTAGCAAAGCCCGATATGGCACAAATTCACCAGCCTTGTTCCTTACGTCCATTATCGCAGTAGCCAGCAAAACCTCAGCCTGATTATTATTGTTCCTACTGCCGGACTCTATTTGTGAGGTCAATGCAACGCTGTTCATTGGGGCCGGAGTGTCAGTGACAGCTGCGGTTGCGTTGGGGTTTGCATTATTCTTGTCAGATTGATGCTTATGAAGCATAGTATGATGCTTGAAATTGCAATAGCGACAGCGACTGGCTCTACAATTTTTTGCAGAGTGGCCAACCTTAAGGCAATTAATGCACAAATTTAAGCGTTTAACTTCCGAATACCTATCATCGGGAGTTAGCTTAATGAATTCCTCGCACTTCGCCACGTCGTGAACCCCTTTGCAGAGCTTACAAACAGTCTCAACCTTTGATGCGGTCATTGCAAT
Source organism: Eutolmus rufibarbis (assembly GCA_963920795.1). Lineage (NCBI taxonomy): Eukaryota > Metazoa > Arthropoda > Insecta > Diptera > Asilidae > Eutolmus > Eutolmus rufibarbis. Next base: position 23,330,306 of record OY987207.1, read on the forward strand.
TTTGCGAGAGTCACCCTTTCTATTTTGCCGAAATGGCTCGGAACTCGAAGAAGACTTTTTAGCAGGCAGTACCCCATACTCCGTATTTTCAAGAGTTTGGCACCTTTTCTCAAGGAAGGAGGAGAATTCATTCCAGGATGGCAACACACTAAGTGGAGCGTCCTCTTCCCATTTTAGTCTCGTAGCGCTATCAATTTTGCTTCCAAATAATTGCAACAATAAGCCATCAGCTATCTGATCCATAGTGGCCATGGACCTTAAAGCCCTTAAATGAGAGTTTACCAAATCGCTCATGCTCCTTAGCTGAGACACAGAACCTCTTTCAGCTGCCTTCATCTCAAACAATGCCTTAATATGACTTTGAAAAATCAGCCTTTTATTTTCAAAACGCGATTTTAAGAGAGCAAGAGCGTTGCTGAAGCCACCATCGCTCAAGCGAATATTTCCAATCACCTGGAAAGGACCTTCCTCCAGGGAACTACGTAGATAGGCCAACTTCTCGACGTCGGTAAGCTCATCATTCTCTTCCACCAACGTTTTGAATGTAGCATAAAAATCAGGCCAGTCGGAAAAGTTGCCAGAAAATCTTTTAATTTGAATTTTCGGAAGGTTAGAATTTTTCCTAGCAGGAGCGATGTACGAAACATCCGGAAAAGAAGCCCTGGGTCTTTTTTGCTGTATTAGCGAAAGCAATTTGCTTTTTATCGAAATATAAATTTCCTCGTAGGATGAACGTTTATCACCTTTATGTTCTTCTGGGTCTTCAGCCTCTAATCGCGCCTGAATTTCGTTAAAACGTGCCATGTAGTTTTCGAGCAGCCCCAACCTGGTATCTAGTTCCGATAATGACATAGCTCCGTTAGGCGTCTCAATGTAATTTTTCATTTTGGTCTGCTGCATCGTTACTGTTCCTCGCGACAGGCGTAATTCGCTAATTAACTTTTTCTGTTTACTATGCACCGAACCCTGACTCGATGCATCGGATGCGTCATCGTCGTTATCGGAACACATCTTTTGAGGTGATGCAAAATCTCAAAAAAACCCACAGAAAATAGAGTTCAATGCAAATCGAATGTAAAATGTTCTGGGCAAAAGCTTTTGCCCCGCGTTAATTCGAGCCTCGTGTTCGCAAAAACCAAGAAAAAAGTCCTGAACCGTTGTACCCGAACCGTTATCACCAAATTCTCGAACAGAAATGTCATTTACCGTTACGCGAGAGTCGCTAACACCAAGCTTCCAAATCCAATTTTAGCGCAAGGGATAATAATAATAAGAATGGTGTACTCACAGAAATATCCAGATAATATGCTAAATTTACTTCCACAGCAATGATCCCACGACGCATCCAAACGAAGAAGATAGGCAGCTACGCTGCAATCGGCGGGTGATATCGTTGCTAACGGTGGGCGGCAGCAGGTGAATCCAAAGAAATTACACTTTGCACAGCAATGTTCCAGCGGCGAATCCAAAATGCAGCAGCTTGCTAGCAACGCTGCAACGGCGGGTGGCAAAGCTGATAACGGTGGGCTCCAGCGGCGTAAGTCCCAACCAAGCCAATCCAATCCAATCCAATCCAATATCGATCCTCGAATCCCGGTCCCTGCTCGGGCGCCAATGTTAAAGTACCGGCCAGTTCCACCGGACTCCAATTCCAAACAAGAAAAAAGGGACAAAGGAAAAGCGATGATCTCTTTTTTGTTTCGACTTTATTCCACGGCAGCTCGAAAAGGAATGAGCTGAGCGAACCAAATTTGTGTGTGGGGTACAGTACAAAACCAAAGCGGTATGTGTGGTACATTCCAGGATAAAAATAAATGAAGTACAGATTGGTGGCTTTAACAAAGTATTAAATCACAGCAAATGTATATCACAGAGCGAAAAGCTCCACTACCAGGCAAAATAATTCTTGGCCGGCCATGTATACTAGAACTCAAAACAAAAATCTTTTAAGAAGCACTAAATTAAGCAAAAATAGCACAAAAATCGTGGAAAGTATGTATATAAAGCACAGTCAGATAAGTTACGAAAAGTACAATCTTATAACTCGAGTACAATTAATATCCAGTGAATGTAAATTTAGACCAGCGCGATATTGAAACGATCTTGCACGCTGCCTCGAAGATTATACTTATCCACGATCCAAGTACTATACCTTTGACCTTTGAAGATAAAACCTAAGGAAGCGTGATATCACTCTCCAAGCGTAGTAAAGTCCGATTAGTATTAGTGCAGACAATTTTTGTATTAGTCAACAGTGGAGACAGGAATAAAACAAATTTTCTTATGCACAAACCCCCCCAAAAACTCATTTTTAACGCCGTCTCTAAAAAGGCCACCCCTAACCGTGCGAAATGAACGAGCGCCCATGCTACTTCGCTCTTTCCCTCTCATTTATTATAGTTGTATTTCTCTTTCTATGGGCACCTCTGTTTTTACTACGCTCACGTACAGGGCTTTCACACGACACAGCGTTTCCTGAGGCTTTATATTCAAAGCCTTTGACACACTACCTGTAATTATGACGGCGGCCATCTTTACACCAGAAAACCGTCATAATTACTGCTCGAGAATGATGGTTCAGCGCCGTCTGGACTCGAATGGCTACCAAGCTTTTTGAAAATTTTTCATACAATTTTTGTTCCCGACAGGACGACATCCTTCGCTGATCACAGAAATTAACCAGCAAAGGATGCGAATCGTACTTGGTTATGACGGTTTTCTAGTGTAATAATGTCGTCATAATTACGGATGGTGTGTCCAAGGTATTATACTATATCCTCCAGACGAACTGTCACTTTTACCTTAATGAATATACACTTATTTCTGTAAGGAAATTTGACTTGGTTGGAACCACAACTCTCATCCGACGACCACAAAACCTGGCTATTCAAGTTGAAACCTCTTCCTGTCATTTTTTCCTTTGGAACTATCGTAGCGTCCTTCTCCCAATTTTTCTTCTTCCGTCGCTCGACATATTTATTTCATGCACAGGCATATATAAAAATGGACCACTCAATCACCTGTCTCAATTTCAATTCAATTCAATTATTTATTGAGGCTTTACAAGTGAGCAAAGAGAGCAATTTCAAATACAAGTAGTCAGTACAAATGCAATTCATTTTAATTCATTTCAATATTAGGATGATATAATTAAGGTCCCATAAGGGGACCGGGTCGCATGTGAGGCACTTACGATAACTTAACATACAATCACACAAGTACAAGCAAGGATGAAAATGATTACATACAGGTAATTATAAATTTAGCCGACGGAAGACGACTCAGGATGCCATCAATTTGAGCAAAGGATAGGCATTCTTTTTTGTAACAGAGTTCACCTTTCGGGCGTCAAATATAGCCTGACCTTACCGGGCTTTCGCACCAATACCACTGGGCAACTCCACGGGCTTTGGCTTTCCTCGATCACTCCCAGCGAGAGCATTCGACTCAACTCGGCATCCATCAGTTTTTGAACGGCTGAAGATACCGGATAAGATCTTTGTTTTATTGGGGCGACTTCACCGACATCAATCACATGTTCTAGAAGTTGTGTTTTGCCGAGACCTAGTGTAGCGAAAGATGGAAATCGGGATTTAACGTATTCTAGCTGTCAATGTTCAGAAGGAAGGAGGACCTGTTGTTTGGAGTCGGTCGACTCTACGATCGGGGTCTCCAACGACGCCAAAAACCTTAGCACTTCTGGAGCTAGACCAAAAGCCTTCCAAAAGCCAACTCCCATGTACAAAGTTTGTGTCAGGCTGGGGACGATATAACACCGAAGAGGCTTAGTTTGGCCACGAAAGGTGACGTTCAGGTCAGCGTGACCGTGCACTTCAGGCTTGGCGCCGTTGGCCACATCGATCGCGGATCGATATTTAATCCAATTAATGTTTGCTTCAGTTAACATCTGCTCCGATCCTTGACCAAGAATGCTCACACTGGCACCGCTATCTAGTAAGCCAGTTATTTTTTTCCCAAGATTACGACTTCGGCATAAGGTCTCACATCTTTATGCATTGACACAAAAGCTGTAGCTAGTTTACGTCGATTTATAATAACTCGTCGCCAAAAGAAGCGTAAACGTAAAGACGAGCGTTTATAATTTTTAATATTTCGCACACTAGATTCGGAATTAGTAGGACGTTCCAGAGCCGACATAAATATTCTCTCCCGAACAGCTCGATACTCTTTTAACCGCTGGTGTAAAGGTTTACGTGGGTAAACAACTGGAGCGGAATTTTGAATTTTTCCAGGCGTTTTTGGCCTCGCTAAAATTGTAACTGTCCGACAGGGAGTAACATGTGGCTCGGGACTCCGACTTTCCGGCTTGACATCTGTTTTAGATAGTATGGGCATGTCAGGTGAAATGGGTACGTCAGGTAAGTTAGGCAGTTCAGCTGTCGACAAGGAAACCTCAGGGCTTCGAATTAGAGCTGCGGAAAGAAGGGAAGGGTCTGTTCCGTTGTTACAGCTGACAGCATTGCTCGTTGAGATCGGGAACTGGTGTTATTGTTCTCGACTCGAGTCTTGTTTTTTTGTGAACAACTGGGGCAGCGGGGTTTGACTGTCCCCTTTCTCCCGCAACCGTAACAGAAGAACGCCGATGGCTCCCTGTCACATTCTTGGTAATAATGTCCCTCCTAGTCACAATTCCAGCAGTTAGTTTTAGGTGGCTGATATCGTACCACCGTTCCAACCGCGTCAACATAAGATTCAGAATTGTCTACTGGTTCAATTAAGGTACTATTACCGTCTAGAATTTGCAAAAAATGGATTTTTTTTTTTTTACATTTTTAGATTCCTTATACCTTCAATAATAACTCTCAAAAATATTATATATAAATTCGACGCCGATCCCGAGATATAACGACTCTATTGAAGCGCGCTCTCCCCTCGCCGTAGGTGTTCACGCAGCTTTAAAAACTTTAAACGCGTTTTTCTCGAGTTCATGTTTTTCTAACTGGCGGACAGTTAGTCTCCGGATCTAGTGGGTCGATTTTAATAAATCTTGGAGCATTTTGTTTGTTTTTGTATCCTGTGTGATGGTTTACCACAATGTGACGAAAAAAATAAAAAATATAATTTTAGAGTCTGAAAAAAGGTCGAAAAAAAAGTAGATTTTTGAAAAAAAAAATTTGAACGTCCGCCATTTTTTTATTTTTACAGATTTTTTAATTTTTCTGGTAAACCATCACGTAGGAGCACTTCCTTTTTATAAATCTTTTCGAATTTTTTGTTTCAGACTTACCGTTCCAGAGATTAACTGTTCGCCATGGAGCAGTGTTTTTTTTGACAAGAAAAAATTTGAGCGCCCTCTATTAAATGTACAAATAAAATATAATAAAAAAAAATTTGATTTCCGTAATCTTCAAGAGTTGTATAATATTATAGAAAAAGTTTGATAACTATCTATACAGGGTGTTCAGAGGTGGGAGGGAAATATTGCAGGAGGTGAAAGGTCAGGCCGAGGCAAGCAAAAATTCGTATGGGTGGGGGGGGGGGGGGGGGTTATCTCGCACCGTTTGGCAGTTACAGGGTGATTCGTAAATCACGATGTTGCCTTATATGGGAACCGCTATTGTATTTTTATCTTTTTTTCTACGCATCGCAGCGACCCCAAACTGGTCTCAAAAAATCACTATTTTGAAACCCTTTCCAAAAACGTCAACACCGCCCTCCTACCCCCAACCCCTTGGCCGCAATCACCTCTGGAAGTTGAAAAATTAAATTTTATTTCACGATTTTTCACCTTTCGCCCCACTTTTCTCCGAAATTCACGTTATTAACATACCTACTTTTTACTGTTTTTAAGTTTCCTATCTAATTACCTTTCGAAAGAGGTGCAACATGCACAGGTAGAAAAAGGATACAAACATTTATTTACAAAAATCCTTTTACAAAATATTAGGACAATTCGAATTTTTAAGAAATTATACTTAAATTAACTAAAAAATACTTTTTATTCACTTAAAACTAATTACAATTAAAACTTATGTGCTACAAAAGCCGTTCGAAATGTTCTCCGCCAGTCTCGATGCATGCAAGTAGCCTTCGTCTGATTCCGCGTTTGAGGTCTATGGTAGCCAGTCTCTCCCGTATTTTCATCGCTGCAGTCCCAATCCTGGTAACTAATTCGTCTTTGGTGTTGATTGGTCTTGAGTAAACCTCATCTTTCATCATTCCCCATAAGAAAAAGTCCAGTGGAATAAGGTCCGGTGATCTAGCAGGCCAAGGAATCGGTCCACCTCGTCCAATCCAGCGCTCTGGGTAATGTTCATTCAACCTTGCCCTAACAATGTTCCCAGTATGCGCAGGTGCTCCGTCGTGCTGTAAATACATTGCGCTTCTGGTGGCCACGGGGATGTCCTCCAACAGATCCGGAAGGTTATTCTCCAAAAAGTCCGAATACAGCTGGCTATTCAGCACTTGAGGCAAGATGAAGGGTCCTATCAACTGGTTGCCGATGATGCCAGCCCAGACATTGACACTAAATCTTTGCTGGAAGGACCGACACCTTGTCCTATGTGGGTTCACATCTGACCAGGTGTGGAGGTTGTGGAAGTTTGTGACGCCATCCCGGGTGAATTGCCATTCATCCGTCCACAGAATTCGGTCTAGAAACCTTCTGTTTTCGATGTCAGACTCGAGCAGCCAAGTGCAGAACTGCAATCGTCTTTCGGAATCTCCTTGATGTAGTGCTTGGACCGGGATATGGTGGTATGGATGTAGTCCCTCTCGGTTCACAACGGTCCACACTCTCCCTGAAGACAATCCTAACCGTCGTGCGACCTGTCTGATGCTTATTTCAGGGCTGTTCCTGACGATGTTGAGGATTTGTTGGTCGGTTTCCGCTGAATCGGCCGAAGTTCCTGATCGCGCTTCTGCTCTAGGGGCGGTTACACTTCCGGTTTCTTTTAACCTCCTGAAAGTCCTTGAAAATACCCTTCTATCGGGTACACGCCGATTCGGGAATCTCCTTTGGTATTCCCGTACGGCCTCACTATCATTTCCGTCTACTAAACCGTACACGTAAATTATGTCGGCATACTCTTCAACAGTGAATTCTGCCATTTTTTCTTAATTTTTTGTGTTAAACACCCGCTCCTATCGATTGCCTCTTCAACTATGGTCAATGTCCTTTCAAACGTACCCATTTTTATACCATAATTCATAGGAGGTATTAGACACGGGGCGTCAGGATACTTAGAAGTCAATACTGGATATCATAAACTAATAACGCCATTTAACGAGATTACATTTATTATTTTTTAACAGTTTTGCTGAAATAATAAAACTTTATTACCTGTGTGTCCTAAATAAACATTTCCGAACTTGCTGTCATAAAAATTCTTTACTTAACGACTTTTTCCATTATGGTGCAATAAAGTAATTAGGTACCTGTGAAGATGTTTTAATTTCAGGATTTTTGTATCCTTTTTCTACCTGTGCATGTTGCACCTTTTTCGAAAGGTAATTAGATAGGAAACTTAAAAACAATAAAAAGTAGGTATGTTAATAACGTGAATTTCGGAGAAAAGTGGGGCGAAAGGTGAAAAATCGTGGAATAAAATTTAATTTTTCAACTTCCAGAGGTGATTGCGGCCAAGGGGTTGGGGGTAGGAGGGCGGTGTTGACCTTTTTGGAAAGGGTTTCAAAATAGTGATTTTTTGAGACCAGTTTGGGGTCGCTGCGATGCGTAGAAAAAAAGATAAAAATACAATAGCGGTTCCCATATAAGGCAACATCGTGATTTACGAATCACCCTGTAACTGCCAAACGGTGCGAGATAACCCCCCCCCCCCCCCACCCATACGAATTTTTGCTTGCCTCGGCCTGACCTTTCACCTCCTGCAATATTTCCCTCCCAACCTCTGAACACCCTGTATGTATATAAAAATGAATGTTTGTCTGTATGTCCTTTATAGAATCGTAAACTATGTATTTGATCATATGGTGATCTTTAGCAAAGTTGTTGTGCATGAGCCAAAGAAGATTACTGAGTTGGTACGACCAATTTTCGACAGATGGCGCGCCACTGTCAAATTTTGAAGTTTATGCGATTTCCACCCAAATTGGTACTTGGGGGTTTTCAGGGTCGCTGATTTCAACCCGACTGTCAGAATTTACGAATTCAAGATGGCGGACTGTCAAATTTTGAAGTTTGTGCGATTTCCACCAAAATTCGCATTTGAGGGTTTTCGGGGTCGCTGATTTCAACCCGACTGTCAGAATTTACAAATTCAGGATGGCGGACTGTCAAATTTTGAAGTTTATGCGATTTCCACAAAAATTGGTACTTTTGCGTTTTCGGGGTCGCTGATTTCAACCCGACTGTCAGAATTTACGAATTCAAGATGGCGGACTGTCAAATTTTGAAGTTTATGCGATTTCCACCAAAATTGGTACTTGGTCGTTTTCGGGGTCGCTGATTTCAACCCGACTGTCAGAATTTACTAATTCAGCATGGCGGACTGTCATATTTTGAAGTTCATGCGATTTCCACCAGAATTGGTACTAGGGGTTTTCGGGGTCGCTGATTTCAACCCGACTGTCAGAAGTTACGAATTCAAGATAGCGGATTGTCAAATTTTGAAGTTTATGCGATTTCCACCAAACTTGGTACTTGCGGGTTTGCCGATTCACTGATTTCAACACGACTGTCAAAATTTACGAATTCAAAATGGCGGAATATCAATATTTTTATATATTTTATACATTTTAGACGTGTATTGCGCGTGAACTCCTGAGTACTATAGGTAATACTTTGTAATTGGAAAGTATAGGGGAGATGAGAGTAGGAGGAAATGTTTGTCTGTGATGTTTATAGTAAGCCACGCAAAAAGTACTTATCCGATTGCGATGAAATTGTATGGGCATATTGCGCATAACCGCATGAGTGACAAAGGCTATGCATTGCAATAGAAAAGTATGAGAAGGAGCAGAGGGGAGATTTTTAGCAGTGATATGTTTATGGTGAGTGACACATAAATCACTTATTCGATTGAGATGAAATTCTATGGGCATGCTGCGTTTAACCTCCTGAATGACATTTGACAAATTTGAAATTGGCAAAGTCATGTCTTTATTAAAGTTTAGCTTTATTATAGGGATAGTTGTGGCCGGGCAACGCCGGGTACGGGTCAGCTAGTATACAATAAAGAACATGAAAAAAAAAATGGTTGAAAATATGTCATTTTTTACCATTCTAGACGGTAATAGTACCTTAATAGAGGGCTAACTTCATCAACGCGAGCACGATGTTGAGCCGGCGACAACAGCGCCGCCCGAGATCGCTCTCTCGTAATTTGCACTTCCGTTACCAATGCAATATGTTGTGGTCAGGAAATAAAATCTCCTTGCATTATTCTGGTGACGGCGCCTATGGGCGCATGAACTCGACGCTCGCCTAAATCAGGCTGGAAATTCACGGCGGCTCTGGTGGGCTCCGTAAGAAAGTGCCGTTCCTTGGGCTGCGAACGTCGAGTCTGGCCGCTAAAAAGGCACCAAAATTCGGTGTCCGGGACTCAAGGAGCGGCACCAAAAGCAGAAAAAATTCCGGCGCGGTAGCTCGGACCGAGCGAGGGACACATCAAAATTCGTTCAAGTCCCTCGGTCGCATGTAAAAATTTCAGGACCGAGCGGCGTTCGCTTTGCGAGATGTGCACAGGGCTCTCGGTCGCATGTAAAAATCTCCGGACCGAGCTACGCGCGCCGTTGCTCAAGTGCTGGCTAGAGCACCTGCCGCCGCTGCGGACGTGGGCGAGGGACCGAGCTGCCGGCTCACAGCTCGGGCGCGAGGCGAAAGCCAGCGCAACGAGTATGTGTCAGCGTTTCAGGCCGAAAAATAAATTCTTCCACGTTAAGTTTTCCATTATCACCATCATACTGTAGCTCCGAATTCCGAATTGGACTGCTACATCGGCGATGGCTTGAGTGATACCCCGGTTTTGCAGGCATAGATGGAGCTGGCCTGTTGAATAGGGTATTTTGAAAGCTCGGGCCTTTCATTTTGATTTGGGGGTGGGGCCTGTAAGGCTATTGAAGGAGAGGAGGCTGTGAAGCTAGGTTTTGATGACTCACTAGCCACTTGCTCCTTTATTTCTCTGACCCCTCTTGCAACTTCATTCCGCACGAGGGTTGCGATCTGTTGTTGCAGGCCTTCCAAAAGAGACTGGGTGGAGACCCACTTCGAATCGTCGTTACTAGTGGGGGGTATGGCAGGGTTATTTCTCGCCACCGCGGGCGTGGTAATATCTTGATCGCGGAGGCGTTCCAATGGTGGATCGTCTGCTACCGGCTGGTCCGCGATGTTGGGTGGCAATCCGACTGGGACGGAACATCTGTTTACCCGCATGCTGCGTATTATATGGGTTTTTCGTCGGGGAACCCGGCTGTTTCGGCATTTTCCGACCGCGTAATAACAATTAACGAAAAATTTATTAAGTAGAACACTTTCTTCCGCGTCGCGCGTTATATCTTGCCGATCTGGTAAAATTTAGGGAAGGAAACCAGTCCGGAAGTGTCCCAGAAAAGACAGAAGAGAGACAAAGAGAAATGTTCTGGGATCTGCCGTATTTAAACAGCGAATGTTATGTCAAGTATAAATCAGGTGAACTCCCGCTTACAATGAGGTTACAATCTTATATCTACTATGACGTTTCGAATATTCTGGCGTTAATTCGCACTAATTATATCTGCCAAAAGTCAACTAATTATAAGTAGTTACAAAAAAAATATTTATTTATTTATTTATTAATTTTTTTTTCTTCTACTGCATTCCTATCGCGCAAAGTTATCGTAATTTGTTATATGTATATATTCAAGAAAAATTTTGCTTACTTATTAATTTTCTTGGTCCCCATCTTCACTTTCAAGCAATAGGGAATTTCACAAAATCTGAAAGCCATCCACGGGCCACCGAACAGTCAGCCTGCAAAATAAATTTTTGGGGGAAGGACCCCGGCAGGGTCTACGAGGCAGAGGACGGCCAAGGTATCCTCCCGGACAGGAGGCTGGCACACCTAACAACCAACCCCTGTAATTCCAGGGAGGACCTCGGACGTCTCAGCCCCGCAGGCCCAGCAGGATCTACTGGTATGGTCCCCCATTACCGGCTCCTTCCTAGGATGGAGCCTTCCCCAAGACCTCGAGTCGGCTTGCTGGCTGATGAAGCCAGCATCCGCAATTCTCGAGAGGCTCGGGTGGGCCCCAGCCACGGGAGTGACCGATAAGGCCTCGAAGGATTTAGGGATAGGCAGGGTGAAATACAAAGGTGAACCAACTCCTATCCCTCGCAAGAGGAAGAGAATCCGGTAGTTTAGAGATTTAAGCGTCCCTCTTGGGTTGTAGGTCCGTGTACATGTGCGATTTTTACATGTGCCGGTGCGATTTTGACATATGCGATTTTTACATGTGTGGGTGCGGTATGCGAAGAGGGTAGAGGATATAAAAATATTTTCCATTATTAATCGGCAATAATGGTTTGGCATTGTGTATTCCCTAATTGTGTAAAAAGTTTGAGGAGTTATTACCAGAAATTCTACGAGTTTTGGCAGAGATGAGTTGTGGTGTACACTGATTTCAAAACGCGCGGGTACCTGCAACATCAACGCCTCCAAGCGGTGATTGACAGTACTACCGGATTCTCTAGCATAAAATCAGACAGGAGTTGGTCCACCTTTGTATTTCACCCTGGGGATAGGTAAGTGGAGTAATGCGGAGACTTAACCTCCAAAGGGAGGGGATAGGAAGGGCCCCACGTTGGGCGCCATTTATTGTTATAAGAAGTAGGATCTTCAAGGGACCCCGGCTAAATCCCCTTGTCCAGCGGTATGCGGCTGCGGGAGCTGGCAGGCTAGCATTTGCGGTAGTTGTGGGGGGTTTGCCGAAAAACCGCTTTCACCCGCTGGAACGGCCCACCAATAACAAACGAAAATTCTCCCGCGACGGAACAAACAAATCGCAAGGGGAGGAAAGAGGACAGTGCGGGACTAAGCCCTGCAACTGCCCGTGAATGGCTTTCAGGGGGGGGTTCTGGATGAAAAATGAATCCCGCTGGCCTAAGCCCCAACCACCCTGTGACCTCCCCGCGGCCTAAAAATTATTGGGGAGGTCCCTTATTTTTTTTTTCTTTTCTTTTTATTTACTACAAGCTGAAAAGTGAAGAGCGGGACCCAGAAAGAAAAAAATTCAAACTAGTTTAACATACCTGTGGTTTCTATTCAATACACATAAGTAGTACAATTAAGAGTCCTATAACTAAGCGAAAATCGTTGGGCGCCGCCGTCGGGGTTGCTGATGTTGATGAGGCAGGGTTGAAGATGATGGTTAAAGATGAAGGCTAAAGATGACGGCTGAAGATGATGCTGGCCTCTATGATGAATGCTGCGCTGCTACGGCTGGCTGCCAGGCCGCTTCAATTTGGCCCGGCCCTAATTTTTCTCTTCTCATCTGACTTCCTTATTTTATTTGGTCAAAACCAAAAATGTTTATTTTTATTGTCTGTGACGCCAAACAAAATTAGAACCACACTTCCCCTCACTTCAAAGGAAAAGCACTTGATTATGATTATTGGTGCAATTAAAATGTTTTCAATCCGTTGTGCCACTTAATTTTAACCCTTAGCGGCCACACCTCAGCCAGGCCACATAGCGGCCACATGGGGTAACTCATTACCCCACGCTGAAAAACCTAGTTGTACAAGACATATGGGTGTTTTAAGACTTCTAACCGATTGTTTCATGTTTGTTGAAGAGTTCTTCAACATTTCTAATGATTTTTATCGGTCAATTTATAGATGGCGTTCTAAAAACTGGCCATGTATGTAAAAATTCAGCAAAGATGGCTGTTTTCAGAAAAAAATTCATTATTCCGCCATTTTTCAACATTAAGGGCTAAAATTTTAGGATTGTACGCACAACAAATACCACTACCATAAAAAAATAACAATATCCGCCGATCATTCAAAAAGTATATTTATTTTGCAAAATTACTGGCGGTATATTTATTTCGCAAAATTACTTTTATAACGACTAGGATTAAGAAAAAATTTTTTTACTGCAATATAAAAACATCTTTATTTTGTCTATTGATACCACAAACAAGTCGATTTGAAATAAAAATTTGCTTGTCTGTAAAGTCGGTTTACGGACGATAATTTTACGTGATAACGTTATAAGAAAACATTGATGAAAAATTGCATACTTTTATGAATTGAATTGAATTATTATCACTGAATTATCATTATTTTGTATAATACAAAGAAGGAGTTAAGGGGGCAATCGCTTTCAGAAATGAACAAAAATCGATTTTTTTTTTTTATATGAAAGTGTTCCTTAACATTATAGAAATCATCTCCCAAAACCGTTTTGAAAAATTAGGATGGCTGATTGGTGGTAATAAACCCAAATAAATTATCTATACACGGTTTTACAAGTAAAAATTATTGAAAAAAAAACTTTAAATGCGATTTTCTCGAAACTACTTTTTTTTAACTGGTACCCACCATATCTCAAGTTCTACTCAATGGAATTAAAAAAAATCAAAGAGCATATGATTCGTTGACATAAATACTAGGTCCTAAACCTATAAAAATGCATAAAAGTACCCCTTGTTTTTTTTTATAGAGATAGTTTTCCGCAAAAACATGGCCGATTTTTAATTTTTTTCGAAAAACAGTGATAAAACAATTTAAAAAAATTAAAAAATTAATTTTTTTATGTTTAGGACCTAGGAAAATGCTTAAAGAACAGAACCCATTTTGAATTTTTCATTTATCTTTTCCCAGAACTCTAAAGTGATGCGTACCACCTAAAATGAGACTTTTGCAAGACACCCTCTACCGCCGCCAAAACTTACTAAAAATTAAAAAAAAAATATTGTTGTATTCTTCAATATTCAAAGAATAGTGCCCAAAACGAATTTTTTAAGTAAATATAATAGTTTATTCAAAAAAAAATCTTGAAAATGTGCTTTTTTTCTCAGTAATGAAAGCGATTGCCCCCTTAATTGAAAATTACAATTTTTTCGATAAATTAACATTTATTTGGACTCGTTACTTCAAATATTTTTTTTACTTAAATTATACAGATTAATTACAAGTAACTATGTGCTATTAACAATTTACTTACAACTTATATACATGTGTGATATTTAAGATCCTCCAATCTGCGTTATTCTGTTAAGGATAGAACGATGATAGGAAAAGTAGGAAATCCAGGGGAGTGTTTCAAGTGTAATGTGCCTTGAAGAAGTCAAATCGATGGTAGTGGAAACCACAATAACTTTTCACTTAACTTTATAAACAGTTGACAAAACAGTTCACGCCAAATTCTTAAAATGCAAGAATTAATTACCTTTTTTTGCCGCAATTGTTGTTGTAATTGTTCGTAAAAAGTTACGAATTATAGTTTAGGAGAATTAGGAGTAAAGAAAAACTCAGCGGCTCAGGGTAACGAAAGAACTTTATTACTCGACGGCTAGTTAGAGAAGAAAGTCACAAAAAAGCAAGCGGTAAAACTACTGGTCAGGCCAGAATACATAGGCAAATCTAACAGTTATAACAATAGGATAGTATATAATTCAATACTAGAAAATATAAGCAAGGAAGCAAACAGTGTTACCATTATATAGTAATAAAATGCTAAATCAGATAAACTAAGAAGCGATTATTTATATTGTTGTGTGACATCGATAATGAAATTTCGAACATTCCGCCCGCCTCGCGTGATAGCACGACGATGGAAGTAGTTAGAGGTTCCGCCCGCCATGAACGACTATGTTGAATGGTCGTGAGTACGATGCAGGATCTGTATAAAGGAGGATACTAATTTGGGTATTAGCTTTAAGTTACCTCAGGCATCTGTTGGAGCCTGAACTGGAAGAACACACAGCTTGGTGATGGGACGCTTGAAGAAACCGTCTTTGTGCCTAACAGTAACAACACGGGTGTGTCCGTCTTTTCCAGGATGTATTTGTGTTACGCGGCCCAGCAGCCACTTAGATGGAGGAAGTCGGTCATCTTTGATTAGCACCAGACAGCCAACTGGAACCGGCTTCGTGCTTTGATGCCATTTACCACGGATTTGAAGATGGTGAAGATAGTCTTTGTACCATCTCTGCCACAGGCTCTCGTACATATGCTGGAAGTATTGCCATCGGTTAAGGTGTGACATAGGAGTGTCAAGGATGCTAGGAGCAGGAACTGAGGATAGGGTTTCAGCAACCAGGAAATGACCGGGTGTAATGACGAAAAGGTCATTTGGATCGTCAGTCAGAGCATGTATAGGTCGGGAATTTAGACATGCCTCTGCTTGTGTTAACAGTGTCAGCATTTCTTCTACTGACAAGACATGATCGCCGACTACGCGCCGGAAATGGTGTTTAAAAGATCGAACCCCAGCTTCCCAGATGCCTCCAAAGTGAGGAGCGGAAGGTGGCATAAAGTGCTAATCAGTTCCCATTTCCAATAGCGAACTCAACACGGTGTTATCCTTCGCCAATTGTTTTATGTTTGATGATAAGTGCTTATCAGCAGCAACAAAATACGCCGCATTGTCGTTGTACAGCCGAGAGCATCTTTCACGTCGACTGACGAACCGTCTATATGCTGCTACAAAGGCGTCTGCTGTGAGATCCATGACCAACTCAATATGTATCGCTCTGGTCACGAAGCAAATAAAGATAGCGACATATGCTTTGGTGCTCTTACAGCCGCTTCGTCTGACAGGTGTGATGTTGAAGGGACCAGCATAATCTACTCCAGCGATGGAAAAGGGTTTGCTGGGTCGTATTCGATCCGCAGGTAGATCTGCCATATTTTGTGTAGTAGTTCGGGCTCTGTATCGGCAACAAACAACGCAATCTCTCACGAGTTGTCGAACTTTGCTTCTTCCATTGAGGATCCAATACTTAGAGCGCACATTATGTAACGTAAGTTGAACACCGCCGTGAAGAGTTGAAAGATGAGCATGCAGGATTATCAGTTTAGTAAGATAGTTGTATTTGGGCAAAATCACAGGATATTTTTCGTCGTAGGTGAGAAATTAATCTTTAATCTTCCACCTACACGAAGGACTTGTTGATCATCCAGGAATGGCTGTAGCTTGCGAAGTTTGCTAGTAGACGGCAAGCTTTGCTTATTATGTATTATGCTGATTTCGGGAAAGCTATGTCGTTGGATTATCCTTATCCAGGTGGTTAAGGCAATGTTCGTCTCGTTCAGCTTGTGGGCGTAACTCAGCATAGAGCAACTCATTTGAAGGTCTGTCATGTGATGACGGCCAAGCTGAAGAATGTTGCTTTAACCAGGTGGGGCCTGACCACCACAAGTTGAGGTCTTTTAATTGCTCTGTTGGAATACCACGACTAATACAGTCCGCAGGATTGTCAGAGGACCGTACGTGACGCCATTTAGCATCAGGAGTAAGACGGTGAATGTGAGCCACACGATTCGCCACGTACACTGTCCATTTGGACGGATGTTCCTTAAGCCAGGCGAGGACAACAGTAGAATCGGTCCACAGATACGTTGGCACATGTTCTAGCTTCAATTCTTGCTGGATATATTGTAGTAATACGGACAGGAGATGAGCTCCGCATAACTCCAGGCGTGGCAATGACACGGTTTTCAGAGGACTAACTCTCGTTTTAGCAGCGAGCAACGAGACTTGCACGTTGTCAAAGTCATGTATCACTCGTATATACAGTACAGCTCCATACGCCTGCAACGATGCGTCGCGGAATCCGTGTAGTTCCAAGACGTTGGAAGAACTGTTTGTTGTACCGATCCAGCGATCGATAGAAATTTCTTTAAGCAAGGTGAGATTTTGTTTGAAACTAGTCCAGTAATCGTGCAGTTTCTCAGGGAGAGTTTCATCCCATTCTAGTTTAGACATCCACAACTTTTGCAGAAAGATTTTGGCATTAATGATGACTGGAGAGAGCTACCCCAGTACAGACGACCTATGTCCGAGAGCAGGGATCGTTTAGATATGTGAGACGAGTGTGGTAAATCAATTAGGAAACTGAATTTGTCAGTCTTAGGGCTCCAGTTGATCCCTAAAGCCTTGATCTGAGGGTCGTTGACGATTTGAACGGAGTCTCTAAGTTCTCGATCTTCTTCGGGAATGTCCACGAGTAAATCAGGGGAGTTAGATATCCATTTGCGTAATTTAAGGCCTCCTCGTTGCAACAGATAGCGCAAGTCGTCTCGGTATCTTATAGCAGTTTCTCTATCAAAAGCTCCAAATAAAGCGTCATCAACGTAGAAATTGGATTGTAAAATGCGTGCAGCTTCAGGAAGTTCCTCAGAGTAATCCACAGCTAGTTGCTATAAGACCTTGCACGCTAGATATGGTGCACAAGCTGTTCCGTATGTGACCGTGCACAGACGAAAGATGTTGATTGGCTACGAAGGAGATTCTCGCCACAGGATGCGCTGCAGATCCGGATCCTTTTCATCAACAAGAATCTGCCTGAACATTTTCTCGATATCTGCCGCATAGATAAACGGGAAAAAACGCCATCTTAAGATGATAGTAATAACTTCATTTTGAAGCTTGGGCCCGGTATGCAGGATGTCGTTAAGCGATAGACCAGTGGAAGTCTTCCTCGACGCGTTGAAGACCACCCTCAGCTTCGTAGTTGAGCTGCTTGGCTTAACAACAGCATGGTGTGGTAGATAATAAATTTTCTCATCACTGTTGTTATGCTCCACGAAAGTCATATGTCCTAGATTCAGGTAGTCTTGCATGAAAGTAGAGTACGATTCATAGAGAGCTTGATCGACAGAGAACTTGTATTCGACTCGCTTCAAGGCGGAGAGTGCGAAGCTTTTAGATTGTCCGAGAGTTGCAGCACATTGTTTCAAGGGAAGTCATACTACATATCTACCGTCAGCGTTTCTGTGATGCGTGCCCATAAAGAACTTCTCACATTCTTGTTCTTCTGGACTTAATGTGGATACTTTAGGCGGCTCTTCAACCTCCCAGAATTTTTTAAGGACTGCATCAAGATCAGCTGTACTTGTGTGTAGACTATTAACTTGGTGACTATCCTCAATAGAACGATCTGCATTACCAGAAAGAATCCATCCCAACGATGTTACCTGAGCCATAGGCGAGTCTGGATCTCCACGCCGTAGTTCGCCGCGAAGAATTTGAGTATAGATATTAACTCCTAGGATTATGTCGATGCGTGAAGACTTGTTGAATTCAGGGTCCGCTAGTACGAGGCCTGATATGTGCGGCCAGTTGGTCTCACTGATAGATTTCGAAGGCATTCGCTGTGTAAGTGTAGGCATGACTAAGGACCGTACTGTATAACAGCAAGTAGAATCCACCGTGGAAATTATCTCATGCCATACATAAGATTTTACGACTCTAGACTCAATACCACCAATCCCCTTGACAGCAATATTGAGTGCATGCTTTGGTAGACGTAGCAGATTTGCCAAAGAAGTTGTTGTAAAATTACACTCGGAACCTTGATCGATCAAGGCACGGGCTTTAACAAGACGTCCATCAGCTGATCGAATCTAAACTATGGCAGTGGCCAATAAAACTGTTGGAATTGATCTCTGATTGTGCACTAAGTGTGAGCTGACCGTACTAGTGCCTTGAATTTCAGTATTGGATCTAGTTACTGTCGCATTTGTGCCCGAAGAAGAAGGCCTGTGTGTATTGCTAGATGGCAAGACATCTTGAGAATTAGTGGAATTTCCTGGGGAACTCGTTAGACTCGTCTTATGCAGCATAGTGTGATGTTTTGTTGTGGTCAGGAAGTAAAATTTCCTCACGGCGCCTATGGCTTAGCCCGCCGAAATTCGGCCAAAAATTCACGGCGGCTCTGGCGGGCACCGTACCTCGGTACCGTTCCTTGAGTTGCGAACGTCGAGTTTGGTCGCCCAAAAAGCACCAAAATTCGGCGTTCGAGACTCAAGGGGCGGCGCCTAAAGAAAAAATTTGCAGCGCGGTAGCTCGGTCGCGTACAAAAATCTCCGGACCGAGTGGCTTTCGTTTTGGCAAAAGTGCACCAGGCCCTCGGTCCCATACAAAAATTTCCGGACCGAGCTGCCTTCGCTGTGCAAGCGGTGCACAAGTTCCTCGGTCCCAGGCCATAAAATCTCCGGACCGAGCTGCCTTCGCTGTGCAAGAAGTGCACCAGGCCCTCGGTCCCATATAAAAATTTTCGGCCCGAGCTACGCGCGCTGTTGATCGAGTTGCTGGCTCGAGCTCCTGCCGCCGCTGCGGGCGCGAGCGGGGGACCGAGATGCCGGCTCAGAGCTCGGAGTGCGAGGCAAAAGCCAGCGCAACGAGCGATGGGTCGGCGTCCTAACGGTTCCTCGCTAACGGACGCTGCCGGCGGCGTGGGCTCGAGCCGGCGTTAGCTCGAGGAGTTGGATCTGGGCAGCAAAGGAATCAGGACGCAATTTTGAGTTCGGGCGGAATAATTAAAGAAAAAGAAAAGTAGTGATTGAGGGAAATAACTTTGGTCGCGCGAAGCTGTGCAAGTGCAGTGAAAGTTAAAGAACCTAATTAAAGTGCATATCGGCAGCAAATAAAGAAAAGTAAATTATATCGCGGACCCCCCGCCCCAAAACTTTGGATTTCATTTTTTTTTTTCGGGATCGAACACATTTTTTTTTCTTTGTCGGCAATTACCCCGGGAATCTGATCGCGAATACCGCCGCAAAAAATTGTAACCGGCCGAAATTTTGGCAAGGATTAAAATTTTCACGTGGATCGGTAAATCAGCTGGAGAGGTACAGTCGTTTTTTTATTCTGCTCTTCCTTCTGGGCGCAGATTAATATTGGGATAAATTCTCCCGCGCCTCCTATTAAGCCGCCCGCGAGTGAAGGCAAAATTTTATAAGTGGCAAAGGAACAGTGGCAAGAAGAAAAAGAAAAAGAAAGAGGAAAAAGAAAAAAAAAACGTAACCTATAAAAGAAGGGGAAAGGAACCCCGAAACTAATAAAGAGTGCGAATAAAATAGTGAACATTGTTGTACAATTTTGTGGCTCATGAGTAAAGTAGGATATGTGCGTTGTATTAATTTATAAGATAATTCAAGAACCGAACATAAATCGAGTGCTCCTGTGGCCCACTAGAATAATCTTTCTTTTAAAAGTGTAGTTCACTTACGACCGTAGTTTTAAAACTTAATCCTCATAGGAATTTGGTTTTCTTTTGGACTCCGCGGCATTGAGCGGAAACGTTGTAATTGCAAAGTTATTTGAGGTGGAAATCCAGTCGACTTTGTCGTGTTAATTTTTTTTTCTTTCCGATACGGTCCTAGTGTAGGGTGATAGTTATGTCTGGGCAGTTTAAATTCCCCCCGAAACTATAAATAAGATATAAAGTAAAAATATAAATAAAAGCAAAACGAAAGAAATATATATTAAATAAAAGAGTAAAAATATAAGTAAAACCAAAACGAAAGAAATATAAATTAAAAAAAAAAAAAAGCGTGAATAGAAAAAAAAGAGAAAGAAAGAAACGCCGAATAAAATCTCGGGCGTTATACGACGAAAGACCAGATAGCTGATCCACTAATACACCACGTCGGGGCCCACTGAAAAGGCAGGGTGTACGCAACATTCATCGGCAGCGGCAGCGACCCTTTCAACCACGGCGGCGGCAGCGACATCATTCACCGCAGCAGCAGCAGCAAACATCTTACGCATCGATGGCGCCCAACGACCCCTTACTTATGTAAGTTCTTTTTGTAATGTTTAGAGAAAAAGTTTAAGTAGATTTTGATGGGAAAATAATCAGGAATGTTGAACTGAAAATACTCTCGTTTCTCTTGATCCCACACTCCCCCTCTCTCTTTCAGCCGTATTTGTAGCTCTTGTTGAAGGGACCTCCCCCATAATTTTTTCAGGCAAAGGGGAGGTCATCGGGTGGTTGGGGATTAGGCCAGGGGGGTTCATTACCATCCAGAACCCCCCCTGAAAGTCATGCACGGGCAGTTGCCGGGCTCAGTCCCGCACTGTCCTTTTCCTTTCCCTTGCGCTTGTGTGTTCCGTCGCGGGAGAATTTTTCGGTTGTTATCGGTGAGTCGTTCCAGCGGCTCAAAGCGGTTTTTCGGCAAACCCCCCCACAACTGCCGCATATGCTAGCCTGCCAGCTCCCGCAGCCGCATACCGCTGGACAGGGGCTTTAGCCGGGCTCCCTGAGACCCTACCGTTCATAACAGTTTGTTCTGACAAATCTTGCATCGTTTATCTGAACTACAGTTTGATGTATTGTGGTGTGACCTCAGACAATTGTAGCACAACTTTTTCTCCTGTACAATAGCAGTTCTATCGTCCACTGATTTCGCTCGAAATTGGGGACAGAATAATATGAAATGTTTCTGCTGGCATAATATACAGCGATGATTGGACGTTGATGAATAAAAACTTTTAGTGGTAGGCTTTGAAGAGGTAGAAGCAGGAGTCGCTTTGTTCGTAACACGGTTTGTTGTAGTTCCCTTAATAGCATTGAGTGTATGAATTCGTCTCTCTAGGAATGTTTTTAATTCCTCGAACGAAGGAAGATCTGCCGAAGAAGTGAGAGAAGCTTCCCAATCCTTCTGCGTAGAGATTTCCAATTTTGATGATAAGAAATATACCAGCCAATCATTCCAGTTATCAACTGGTCGTGCAAGATTGTCAAGAGCTCTCACATGCTGGGTGAAGCTATCTACGACACGTCGAAGTTCCACAGCTGTCTCAGACGACATTGATGGAAGGTTAACCAGAGCCGTTAAATAAGAGCTAACCAAAATCCTCGTATTATTATAGCGATCAGAAAGGATCTGCCATGCGGCTGAATAATTTGCTTCCGTCAAAACTAAATGCTGCAGAAGCCTAGATGCATCTCCTGATAAGGAGGATTTTAGGTAGTGCATTTTCTGAACTTGAGATAGTGAAGCATTGTCATGGATAAGCGACATGTATGTGTCCCTAAAAGCCGGCCACTCCAGGTACGATCCGCTAAAGGACGGCAGGCTAATTTTTGGCAATTTGACTGCCTGTGCCAGTGGATTTCCCCGAATAGTGGAGTTTAGCGATGTGTCCTCAGAAGAAGATGAATTAGGATGCGACGATTGCAATTGTTCACTAATCCAGGAGGAAGTGTCAATGTAAGACGCTTCAACTTTGGTAAAAGTTTCTGAATCAAAAAATTCATCTGCTTTCAACTCTTCACTAGTAGCATGCTCCCATACATCATCATAAGTTTTCAAATATTGAGCCCAATAATTGTGAAGCAGTTGAAGACGTGCATTTAGGAAGGCATTTGCGCGCTTATCTCTACCCGTTTTTAATAAATTTGTCATAAATTTCTCAACGCGATCGCCGTAAGTTGTTAACTTAACCTTTAATTGCTCCATTTTATAAGGATTTACTACTCAGATTAATTAGTATCACATAATACTCAGCAGTAGATATGATAGTAAGTAAGAATGCTATGCATTTATTGTATAGTCAATGAATTGTAATTTAATCGCTACCAAAATCACCCACCAGCACTGGTCACACAAAGCTCTAAGTTCAATTCCGAAAGTCAAAGTTTATTCAAGTTTAAAGCAAGCAAAGTTCACTAAGTGGCTCTAGTTAAGCATGCGCGCATCACTACTAGTCCGAAAGTTCTATTTCAGCTCCGATTCAGTCAAACGCTTTCACAAGTTTGCGTCTAGAAATATGTGCAAGCTAAAATGTTCGAGTGCTAACATTCAAGCGCAAAGCCCTTTAAGCAGCTTTGAGTCTATGCTAATAAGCACGTTCAAGTGCACGCTGAAAAGCTATTTAATTTTAAAGTTCAAATATAAGAAAGTTTATTATTTTACACATCTAAGTTCAAGTTTAAAAGGTTTGTGGAATTGCACTTTTGTCGAAAGCTCGATGAATATGAAAATCGGCACTGATTGTTTTATATTAAATTATAGCAATATATGTTTATATAGTAAAATGTCAATCCCGCTGGAGAATCAAGAAGTTTACCAATCCCGCTGGAGAATCAAGAAGTTTACCGCATTAAATCAAAGGGAGCTGTAGAGCTCTCATTCACTCGCAATGTAGGAAGAAAACGAGACTCCTTTTAATTGAAGCTTGCGCTTTAAGCTCAGCGGAGTTCTTGGCGGATTATGATCTATGTTGCGATCACTTTATGCGGCTTAATTTTCAACTAGGTATTTGATAACCGATATAATGAATTTTATACTCCTACCTCGGTACCTATTCCGTCAAATTGGATAATGTGGAGTACTCGATAATCGTCCAGGTAGAGTGTTCACAAAATTTATCACCATAAGCACACCGATCACGTTGTTAGCGCGGTAGCTGGACTTGGTCCGTTATACCGTTAGAGCACTCACTGGCCACATGGATCGATCGATCAAATGAACTCGCGTTAGAACTTTTATTATGCGGTACTTATTTGTTCAGATTAACAAGTTAGCAACATTGATCACGATTTTGGCAATTTAGAGACTTTAGCCGTACTGATTAAAATTACTTCAATAAATCCGGCTCGAAGGACCAAAATTATGTTCGTAAAAAGTTACGAATTATAGCTTAGGAGAATTAGGAGTAAGGAAAACTCAGCGGCTCAGGGTAACGAATGAACTTTATTACTCGACGGCTAGTTACAGAAGAAAGTTACAAAAAGCAAGCGGTAAAGCTACTGGTTAGGCCAGAATACATAGGCAAATCTAGCAGTTATAACAATAGGATAGTATATAATTCAATACTAGAAAATATAAGCAAGGAAGCAAACAGTGTTACCATTATATAATAATAAAATGCTAAATCAGATAAACTAAGAAGCGATTATTTATATTGTTGTGTGACATCGATAATGAAATTTCGAACAGTAATAAACAATGGAAACCACATTAACTTTTCAAATCACTTCTTTTTTTTTTTTTTAAATCGGTGTTTCAGCATTTTCTTTTCTAGTTTCACAATTTACAAAAATCAATCTATCAAAATAGCTTATCACAGCTTGGACTAACTAATGTAATTTTACGCCGTAATATGTAAGTTAACACCGCAATTATTGCAACATCGAATTTATGAAATTTCCCAATACGTTCCCGCGCCGGTCACCTAAATCGCTGACACCATGTCTGGCCAAGCTCGATCACCCCATCGACGGCAGGTGACACATGATCGCTGACACAGGTCAACGTGATTAGCTTAAGGTAATAAATAGAGCACTCATTGTAATTAGCTCCTAAGTTTAGTGCTGGCAATAAAATCGAAGACATCAAATCACGAGCTTTGTTTTTTTTTAAAGCCCGAAGTTAATTAAAAATTAACTGGCGCCCGAGCAGGGACCGGGTACGGTTTTCGGTTGAATAAAATCGGTCTATTTGTAAAATCGGCTTACTCGCTATTAGCTAGTCCGCGCTAGGAAGTTAAAATTTATCCTAGATTCGCATAGGGTCCTCAAGCAGTACCGCGACCGTGCGATTAGTGACAAAAGCGAAGTGAAGCGAAAAGTGATAAGTCCTCAAGAAGCACAACACTGCCGATAGGTCCTCAAGAAGCACCACATCAGCCGAAAAACAAAGGAGCTAGTAGCACCGCAGTACCTGGGTCCACAATCAACACCCGTAGAGGAAATAAGGCCCCCCAGTAGCCGTACACATACGGAGGAAAAGGAGCTAGGAGTCCTAGCAGCCACTCTACGAGGAGATGCCGCGCATTCTTCCCCTAGTATTGTAAGTCATAAGATTTAACTTGATGTTATTATATAAGAAGTGAATTCGTGAAACAATTGTGAAAAATTTGTATCGTTGTATTTCTTCGAAATTATCGCATAAATAACTGTGAAAATTTTTGTTAAGTTGATCAATCGATCGCGCGTAGTATAAGTAAAGCAAGTATCAACGGGAAGGAATCAATTAATAATCATTAAAACTTTAAAAAGAAAAAATTCAATCAATCGCGACGATTATCGTATCCATTAAAATCAAAGATAATATTTGGTTACCGGAAGAACAAACCGAGGAAATATGGCTAACCCGAATAATTTAATCAGGCCTCCGGTGCTTAATCTATCGGAATCAAATCCTCCCCCTATACCTTCAGCTCAAGCTCCAACGCGACAACCCTCGACCTCAAGTAGTGAGGGAGCGCTCAATTCTGAAAATTTAGAAAGAATGATCATGGGAATAGTCAATCGCGTTCTTCAGAGTGAATGCCGAAACATGGTTCAAACTATAATCAATCCAAACGCCGACCAGTTCAGCGGGACCGATCAATCTATCGACCCCCGTTACGAAGACAATTTATCCGATCTAGATAAAATCCCCGACGTAGTTAGGTGCCTGAAAGATTTCTCCGGAATTCCAGGGGAATTCAATTCCTGGAAGAAAAGTGTTGATAGAATATTAAAACTATACGAAAGCTACAAAGGTACCCCCAAGTACTTTGGGATATTGAGTGTGGTGAGGAATAAGATTGTAGGGCAAGCGGACATAGTATTGGAATCGTATAACACTCCGCTAGACTGGAAGTGCATAGCGCGTTGCCTCACTATGCATTATGCGGAAAAGCGCGACTTATCCACGCTTGAATATCAGATGACCTCACTAGTTCAGGGTCAACAATCAGTTCAAGAGTTTTACCATTCAGTATATTCACATCTTTCGCTTATCTTGAACAAAATCGGATGCATGGATGTCGGTAACGAATCCATAACGATATTGACGCAAACATACAGAGACAAAGCCTTAGACACCTTTATAAGAGGTCTCAGAGGCGATTTGCCAAGGCTCTTGGGCATTCGAGAACCTTCGGACTTGCCGCAAGCATTGCACCTTTGTCTTAAACTCGAAAACCAAAATTATAGGACGCAATACGCAAATTCTCACGGTGGGCCACCCCGTGCAACCCATAGTCAAATTATACCCTCACTTCCACCTCGTAGGCCCGCAGTCAACTACAATAAGGTAAATGCCAATCAGAACGGACGACCTTTTTACCCGCAATTGGCACACTTGCCTCAACCGCATGCAAATCTTAACCCATACAGGCCTCAAAATCTTCACACGCCACCAGCATTCAATCAAAACAACTTCCGAAATCAGGCCCAACACAACCAAGCCGGTCCAAATCGTCCTTCCGCGCCTAAACCGCAACCACCACCTGAACCGATGGACGTCGATCAGTCCATCCAGACGAGGAACATAAACTATATGAATCGACCCATACAAGGGCCACTCTATGGGAAAAGACCGCCACCGAGCGCGCAGGTCCCAAATCATCCCAATAAATACCAGAGAAATTTCCACCTCGAGACTCAAGACACAACCCTTAATGATTACGAGCAGGTTCGGGATGCAGAAGAGGAAAAATTCGAACAACCCCTCGCAGAGTACGCAGAATACCCAGAAAACAATCAGGAAAATGAGATCGACGGGCAAAATCCCGACGATTATACAGATATCCATTTTTTAGATTAAACTGCTCTTCGCTGCCCTACTTCGAGTGCAGAACGAAGAGCGGCCAAATTCTTAAAATTCTGATAGATACGGGATCCAACAAGAATTATATTCAAGCTAGTCTTGTATCCAACCCTAAACCCAATGCAGTACCATTTTATGCGAATTCCATAGCCGGAAATATTAAAATTAGTCATCATACGATAGTAAATCTTTTTGGGCTTCAAGATACCAATATAAAATTCTTTTTGCTACCTACCCTTAAATCATTCCATGGTATCTTGGGAAACGACAGTCTAAAAGAACTCTCTGCAGTCATTCACACCAGGGAAAATTACATGACGATAAGAAATAAAACCAGAATTCGGATAAAACAGCAAGCCTACACGGCGGTAAATAAAATCGATATCAGAACGGACCATATGGAGACAGAACAGAAAAACAAAATGAACGCTCTTGTTCAACAGTTCCCGAAACTCTTTACCGAACCCGACGAGAAGCTAACATTCACAACAGTAGTCAAGGGAGAAATCCGAACAACTTCGGACTCCCCTGTATTTTCCAAGTTTTACCCTTACCCCATGTCCCTAAAGGACGAAGTCGAGAAACAGGTGAAACAACTACTAAACGACGGAATTATTCGACCCTCAAGATCCCCGTACAACTCTCCCGTGTGGATCGTACCGAAGAAGGCCGATGCATCGGGTGAAAGGAAATACAGAATGGTAGTAGACTACCGTAAGCTAAACACAATCACCATTCCGGATAAATACCCAATTCCGGAGATAAATGAGGTCCTAGCACAATTAGGCGAAAGCAAATGGTTCTCGGTCATCGATCTCAAGAGCGGCTTTCACCAAATACCCCTCAGGGAGAAGGACATAGAGAAAACGGCATTTTCAGTGAATAACGGCAAGTACGAATTCACGAGGCTGCCGTTTGGCCTAAAGAACGCGCCGTCTATATTTCAAAGGGCTCTTGATGATATTTTACGAGAACACATCGGAAAAATTTGCTATGTCTATATCGACGATATAGTAATTTTTAGCAAAGACGAAAACACGCATTTCCAGAACCTTAGGACGGTATTCCAAACCTTGCAGAAAGCAAATATGAAGGTACAGCTCGATAAGTGCGAATTCCTTCGAAACGAAGTCGAGTTCCTAGGTTTCATTATCTCCGCTAACGGTATCAAAACTAACCCAGCCAAGGTAAAAGCGATAATCAACTACCCGCAGCCAAAAACCCTCAAAGATCTGAGATCTTTTCTTGGCCTTTCAGGGTATTATCGCCGATTTATAAGAGGCTACGCAAATCTGGCGAAACCCCTTACAGCCCTTTTAAGAGGGGAGGGAGGGAGAATCTCCAAAAATGCTTCGAGTAAAAAACTCATTTGTCTCAACGAAGAAGCCATCGAAGCCTTCAATAAAATTAAAAACTCACTAACTTCAGACGATCTTTTACTTGCCTATCCCGATTTTAGGAAAAAGTTCCAATTAACAACCGACGCCTCGGACTATGCGATCGGGGCAGTCTTATCTCAAGAAGACAGACCTATAATCTTCATTTCAAGGACCCTCAATAAAGCAGAGGAGCATTACGCTGCCAATGAAAAAGAGATGTTGGCTATTATATGGGCCCTAAACTCACTAAGAAATTACCTTTACGGCGCAACTCAGGTCCAAATCTTCACAGATCATCAACCACTGACCTATGCCTTAAGCAGCAAAAATAACAATAATAAGATGAAACGATGGAAGGCCATACTCGAGGAGTACAATTACGAGTTGAAATACACTCCAGGAAAAACAAACGTAGTTGCAGACGCTTTGTCTAGACCCCCGAGAACCTCCCCATCAAACTCCCTAACAGCAACACAGCACAGCAGCGAAAGTTCGGCCCACGACCTAATACCAACCACGGTAGCACCCATTAATGCGTTTAAAAATCAGGTCATTCTAAAAACAGGCGTAGAGAAGAGCTATCGATTCGAAATCCCTTTCCCTACCTATCACAGACACACCCTAGTCCAACCAGATTACTCCGAGGACGAAATTATAACAATATTCAAGAGATACCTCAACCCAAGCGTCATAAACGGTTTATGGACATCAGAATCACTAATGGGAAAAATTCAGGAAATATACCCCTTACATTTCAGAAATTTTAAAGTCCGTTTCACCCAAACCCGAGTTGAAGACCTTAAGAGTACGGAGCAACAGAACGAAGAAATACTAAAGGTCCACAGAAGAGCGCATCGCAATGCTCGAGAAAATAAAATGCAATTAATAGAAAAATACTACTTCCCAAAAATGAATTCTAAAGTAAACGAAATTGTTAAGCAATGCCTAGTGTGCAAGGAGCAGAAATATGACAGACATCCCCATAAACCACTCCTCAAAGAAACACCTATCCCCCAATATCCAGGCGAAATCCTACATATTGATATCTACCTCACAGAAAAGAAATTAATATTGACAGCGATCGATAAGTTCTCAAAATACGCACAGGTAAAGCTACTTAAATCAAAGTCCATCGAAGATATAAAAACTCCACTTCGCGAAATTCTGTTTTCATTTGGCGTCCCCAAAATAATCGTTATAGACAACGAAAGATCACTAAATTCTGCCTCAATTAGTTTCATGGTCGAAGACCAACTCGGAATACAAATTTTCAAAACACCTCCATACGTAAGCTCAGTAAATGGCCAAGTGGAACGATTCCACTCAACACTCTCTGAAATACTTCGGTGCCTTAAAGCGGATGGCATTCGCAGGACTTTTCCAGAACTTCTAGATACCGCAGTCTATGAGTACAATTTCTCCATTCACTCTACCACAGGCAAAAGACCACTCGAAGTCTTCTTTGGCAGAAATGTCAGCGTCAATCCTGAAGACTTTGATAAGGCCCGACAGGAAAACATAACAAGGCTTAGAGAAAAACAAAAAATTGACATAAGCAACCACAATAAGAGCAGGCAGGCAATCAAAGATTATTCCCCCGGCGAAACCATTTTCGTAAAATTAAATAAACGCATAGGCACGAAACTATCACCGCGATACAAGAAGGAAATAGTAAAAGAAAATCATTCTAAGACCGTTCTGACAGTATCAGGCAAAATAGTGCATAAAACTAATATTAAAAGCTAGCATTATACTCTTTTTCTCTTACAGATTATCCCTAGCCTACTGCTTCGCAGAGGTCCAAATTTTAGATTATTCAAACTCAAAAATAATAACACTAAACACGGGAACCGCAAGAATACAAACCGGAGCACTTAAGCTAATTCATGTTGTCGATTTGGAGTCGTACGGAAAAACACTTGAAGATCTGAAAATAAAAATCGCAAACGAAGTCGATAAAAACCATCCCATGCAGCCATTCCTTACCCATGAAACTACACAAATCATATCCTTACTAAACCGACTAAAACCTAAAACGAGACTAAAAAGGTCATTAAATTTCCTCGGAAGCGCATGGAAGTGGCTCGCTGGAAGCCCGGACCATGACGACTTTTTAATATTAAAAGCCAAAATTAATGAAGTGTTGGAAAATAATAATAAACAAATAATAATTAACAAATCAGCGATCGATCGAATCAACGACATTACGAATATAACAAATAATATTGTAAACATGCTTAAAACAAATGAGGATGTAGAAAATAAAATTATTACAAATATTAGAAACAAACTAGACCTAATAAAAGAAGAAATAGTTAATGTAGATTATGCCTTACATTGGGCCAAAGCAGGTATTGTAAATTCATTTATTTTGTCAAACAGTGAACTTAATATTGTTAGAGAACTTTTCGAAAAAAATAATGTACCATATCTAAATCTTGAAGAAGCTATTGATTTCGCCGAAATAAAAATTGCCTCTAGTAATGCTACACTCCTATATATTTTAAGTATACCGAACACGGGAACAGAAAATTGTAAAACTTTGTTAATAAAACCAGTAAAAAGAGGAAATCTTATAACTAAAGTAACCTACGAAACTTTACTACAATGCGAAAACAAAATCTACGCGATTAAGGAAAAATGTTCATCCAATAGTAAATTAACAATTTGTAAAAATAGGCATATCATAGATTTAAGCCAGTCCAGCTGTATTCCAAATCTGCTCACGAGTAGACCTCCTAACTGCACCGAGATAGATAACAGACACATCCCGACCACAGAGGAAATCTTCCCCGGAACATTGCTTCTAAATCAATTCAATGGCACTATAATTGTCGACGGCGAGGCCATGGAACTAAAGGGAACGTTCGTCATTCAGCATCAGAATACAACCATCCAAGTCAACAATCAAGTATTTCTATCCCGAGAACTAATCACCATGAAACCGCTACCCCCAATCATACAACCTGACTCCAACTTCAGAACATTCGAAGAAATCCTGACTCTCCACACGATGAAAGAACTGCACTTGAACAATACAGGACGCATCAAGCTAATCGAAGAAGAGAACAGGATAGGCTATTCCGTCAGCCTTGGCCTAACTAGTTTGGTTATCATTTTCCTAGCAGTAACAGCAGCCACGAGATTGAACGCACATTGCAAGAGGCCTAATTCGCCCAACATAGCACCTACAATAGAAGCAGTTACCGTCATACCAACAACAGGACCTACCGTACAAAACCAAGGGTCAACTTCATCCCTAACGGAGACGACCAGGATAAGCCAGATTCCCTACTTCTGAGAATGAGGACATCCTCATTTTTTTAGATGGGAGGAGTTAACACCGCAATTATTGCAACATCGAATTTATGAAATTTCCCAATACGTTCCCGCGCCGGTCACCTAAATCGCTGACACCATGTCTGGCCAAGCTCGATCACCCCATCGACGGCAGGTGACACATGATCGCTGACACAGGTCAACGTGATTAGCTTAAGGTAATAAATAGAGCACTCATTGTAATTAGCTCCTAAGTTTAGTGCTGGCAATAAAATCGAAGACATCAAATCACGAGCTTTGTTTTTTTTTAAAGCCCGAAGTTAATTATAAATTAACTTGTACATATGTTACAAACGATTTCTCCTACAAAGAAAATACCAAGAAAATACTTCATAGACATTTTTCTTATTTTCTAATTAGATAAAACCTACTTTGTGACTAATAATATTCCACTATATAGAAGAAGACTAAATTGATGATAGATGTTATTAATTTTGTCGCCACATGTGCATACAAATAGAAGCATACACGAAGTTTATAACAGTTATTCTAATTGGAAATAATATTCCACTATAAACCAACAGGACAAATTACGTGAGATTCTATTCAAAACGCTTAGGCCGATTGTGCCTCTCTATCGCTTGTTCCGCGCTCTCGCTTGCACGCTCGGCTCAGGCGGAACGTGACAATGAGTCATGCTTTTTCGTGAGTGCAGCCGTTCATCGATTTATAAGATGTTGTCACGTCAAAAAGCATCTATGCCGAAAATCGGTTGCGGCCACACTGTGGTAACTAGTTATCTCACGCCGAAAAAAAGAACAGTCAAAGCGCCGCCATACGTTTTTTCGACGAAAATTTTTTTTTTTTTTACTAGAATACCTTACGGAATAAACGAACGCTCAAAGCGGCCCCACGCGTTTTTCCGCTTCCTATGTAATGGAGTCACATCTCACACTTGTCTACTACCGGCAGATGTCGTTACTTGTTTCAATTTCAAAGGTTTTAGACCTATAATTTCACTTTTTCTGAGCCTGGGGTAACTAGTTACCCCGTGTGGCCGCTAAGGGTTAAAAAACAATAAAGAAAAGGAAAAAAAATCACAATCAACATTTTCGAATCGTTTCTTTATTTTATGAAAAGGAAAAAAGAAAACTGTCTTGTGGGTTTATAAGGGGAAAACACTTTCTCTGTCTTTTTTTTTTGTCTCTGTTTAGTTTATCGTCTGATTTTAGGTTCACCACCAGGACCGTCACTGTCACAATTTTAGTTTTAATTTTTAAATTGCCTCCTCCCACCGTAGGACACTGTTTATTCATTTACGTTCATAACTGTACAGGTATAACCATTCTTCGCACTATCTCACTTATGTATCTATGTTTACTGTCCTAAATTTACCCGTTTTACATAGGTATCATTTTACAGCGAGAAATTGTCTGGGATCGGCACTTCACCTTGACTATTGTATCTTTGGCTTCTTTTCGTTCACCCACCTTTTTTTTTTTTTCCTCTATTTCGGTCTTTTCCTTCCTTCTTCCCGTATTCTTCCCTTTTGGTGGGGGAAGGACCGAACGGGTTTCCTTTCGTTTTAATCGAAAGCAGGGAAAAAAAGGGAGGAAATCTCAATTTTCATTCACTACCGGCGGCGATCGATTTGGTCCTGCGGGAAAATCTACTCGCTCCTTGCTTAATACGGGCGGTTCACCCTTTCTTTATCAATTCGCGGAGCACTCAGCACGGCGTTCTCGGCACGTAAATAATTCAAACGAATGTATGCGCGCTCACGCTGGGAATATTGAGGTTGTTCCAAACAACAAAGACTTCGATTAAAGTTCAAGCTTTGATTTATTTCAACGATTCCAACTTACAATTAATGATTTCGAAAAAGGCGATAAAGTTGCTAACTATTCCGATGTCGAACGTGAAGTGAAGTTCTAGCTAGCCGTTACAACTTCCTTTCCCCTTAGTTTCGGTAGAACTTTCTGGCTAGAATTCCATATTTGGGAATTTCTCCTAACTCATAACTGCTTTCTCCATATGTGTACTATCCATACATAGAGAGAAAAGCGGAGCTTTCCCCTAACTAGCATGGTTTGTTCCGCCTACTGGTTATCAATTAATCTACTACCTAATCTAGTACATTTAAATATAAGAGTTCGAGTGTCGATCTAACTTGACTTGTGACAGTTTAACATGATGTTTGTAAACAAATCATGGTAAGTAAGTTTTGCGTTGATATGTATAATGAATCCTAATTACAATATGTTTTTCGAATTTATTATATTTTTAGGTAAGATACTGTCGATGGTGCTGACGAGGTCAACCTCCACGTTAACCCAGGACTAACGTCAGGTAAGTATATTTGGTACTACTTGGAAGTGTTGATACTTTGTGTGGTTTTTCATTCCAGGTAGGTGACGACGCAACATTCTCCCGGCCTTGGCATCGTTGTGGCAACATAAGATGTCAACATATTGTGGCCTGAAAATGAATGATTGGGAGAAAAATGGAAGGGGTTATAGTGCCCCTGACTCACTCTTAGGATGTTCAGGATGTGGACAATACGAGGGATGGGTAAATTTCCATTAGTATCTGATCGTCAATGAAAGTCATGAAAGAAATAGTCGGTTACATATTATTCGTATCAGGAGTTCGAGCCGAAATCGATAACACACAAATTTTCGCGATCGGTCTTTTTATTGTCGAATTTTTCGTTCTTAACGTGACAACGCGCACGAGACCATCTGATCCTGGATGCAGTTGCATGATTCGCCCTAAAGCCCATCTACATGGTGGCAGGTCTTCGTGCTTTATCAGTACTAAATCTCCAAGCAGCACATTATCGGATTTGGTTGCCCACTTTGGTCGTTGTTGCAGACGGCTTAAATATTCGGTACTCCATCTTTTCCAAAAGCTTTGGTATAAATTTTGCAGCATCTGCCATCTATCCAGTCGGTTGATGTGCAAATCTAGCAATGTTGGTTCTGGTGGAGTTACAAGTGTGTCGCCAATTAAAAAGTGTGCCGGGGTTAGCGGATTCAAGTCTGAAGGATCACTACTTCGTTCACACAGCGGACGCGAATTTAGACACGCTTCAATTTGAGTGAGCACTGTGCTAAATTCCTCATAGGTCAGTGTGTGACTTCCTAATATTCGTTTCAGATGATATTTTGTTGAGCGAACCCCTGATTCCCATAACCCGCCAAAGTGAGGTGAAGCTGGGGGAATAAAATTAAATTTAACTCCTTCTGCTTCAATAGCTTGTGCGATGTCAGCGTCCAACTTTTGATTCATTTGATGTTTCAGCTCTTGTAGGGCTTTGCTGGCACCCACAAAGTTAGTGCCGCAATCGCAGTACACTTCGCTGCAGTTTCCTCGTCTCGCACAAAATCTTCTGAAAGCTGCGATGAAACCGTCCGTGCTCAGGTCAGTGACTAGTTCCAAATGAATCGCTTTAATCGCCATGCACACGAAGACTGCTATATAAGCTTTGTATTTTTTCGGATTGCGACCTTTGTGAGTTTTAAGCTCGAACGGGCCACAATAGTCCAGTCCTGTGTGAGCAAATGGGCGATTGGGTCTAACTCGCGCCATAGGCAAACCCATTAATTGTGTTCGTGCGTTCGCTTTATATCGATAGCATACGACACATTTATGCACATGCTGCGTAATAGTGTTCCTCGCATTCAATAGCCAATAATGTTTTCCCAAGCTATTCATTATTAATTGTAGACCCCCATGCAACGTCTGCTTATGAATTTTGTCGATGACGAGAGTTGTGAGGTGGCTCTTATCGGGAAGAATTATTGGATGCTTTTCACTGTAAGGTAGATCCGCGTACTTTAAACGACCTCCAACTCTCATCAATCCATTATTTTCGTCGAAGATAGGATTTAATTTAAGTAGTCGACTTTTCCTCGCCATCAGGAGGTTTTGCTGCAAAAGTTTTAATTCCTCCGAGAAATATCGAGCTTGAATTTTTCTCAACCACACTACGAGTGCTTCTTTGATTTCTGCTGATTTAAGATAACCACTTGATCGCTTTTCATGTGTTGCTTTTGAATTTCGAATGAATCGTAGGCAGTATGCCGTGATCCTCATTAATTTATCTAGTGACGAATATTGTTTATCCATGTCAGTTTCGACTTCCACATGTATGTGATGTGCTGCAGTCTTTCGAATTTCCAAATTCGTTGAAGTGGTTTTAGTTTTATTAGGCCAGAAAACTTTAGGTTTCCTCAGCCAGTCCGGTCCGTTCCACCACAAATGGTGACGGAGCAACTCCGCTGGGTGTAATCCCCTGGATGCGCAATCAGCGGGATTTTCCTTTGTCGGTACATGGGACCAGACATTTTCTCCTAACAACTCATGAATCTGGGAAACTCTGTTAGCGATGAAAGTCTTCCATTTGCTTGGGTGGGATTTTAACCAAGCAATCACTATTTTCGAATCTGTCCAAGCATAAATGGGTATATTTTCAAATTTCATTGCTTGCAGCACATATCGGATCAATTAGGTGAGCAGGAGAGCAGCGCAGAGTTCGAGTCGTGGGAGAGACACTGTTTTTAAGGGTTTTACCTTTGTTTTTGCTGCGAGCAAGCTTACAGTTCTCTCTCCTGATTTGCTAATGGTGCAAACATAAACCACTGCGACATACGCTTCTTGAGAAGCATCAGAGAATCCGTGAATTTCGGTTTTGTGACTAGATTTCAAATAATGAATCCATCTCCGGAGTCGTAGCTTCTCGATGGTCTTTATGCTATTTCTATATTTGCACCATTCCCTTTCGAGTTCGGGATCTAAGTTTTCATCCCATCCTAATCCAGCTAACCAAAGTTTTTGCATAAACATTTTTGCTATGATCAAAACGGGAGCTATCCATCCTAAGGGATCAAAAAGTTTTGATATCTGGGAGAGAATAATTCTTTTTGTCCAAGCTTGAGGTTCTTTGTTAAGAGACACAGAATATACGAAACAGTCATTTGCGGGATTCCAGTGTAAGCCAAGTGTTCGAACTGTTTCTTCACCCTGAACGTTAAGCGGTAAATTGGTTTCTCTGTAATTTAATGATACAGCGTTCATAATTGTCTCAGAATTCGATGTCCACTTTCTCAACGAAAATCCACCAGCTTCCATTAGTTGACTGAGTTGCTTCTGTGCTTCTAAAGCCCATTCGACGTCATCTGTTCCCGAAAGAAGGTCGTCAACATAAAAGTCGTTCAGTGTTATGTTGGCAGCGATAGGGAATCGATGTTGTTCGTCTTTTGCGAGTTGTTGTAGTGTTTTTGTCGCCAGATAAGGAGCGCTCTTTGTTCCAAAAGTTACAGTGAGTAGTTTGAAGTCCTCGACCGGCAAATCTTGACTTTTGCGCCATAAGATTCGTTGGTATTCCGAATGATGATCTCGCATTCTAACCTGGCGATACATCTTCTCGATGTCAGCCGTGAATACAATTCTATGTGTTTTCCATCGAAGAAGCAGTGCAGTCAATTCATCTTGTACGACGGGGCCCTTCATGAGCATTTCGTTCAATGAGACTCCACTGCAAGTAGTTTTGGAGGCGTCAAAGACCACTCTTAATTTTGTGGTTGAACTACTTTCTTTTATGACCCCATGATGCGGGAGGTAGGTGCACTGATACGTAGATCTATTGCCGGAAGTTCTAGTATATTGTTCCTCCGCAGTAGACACTTTAACTGCATGACCCAATTCTAAATATTCGTTTATGCACTTTGTATAGGCTTCTTTTAGAGAAGGACTTCTCTTAAATTGATTTTCCAATTGAAGAAATCGATTCATGGCGATATTACGAGATCGCCCAAGATACATGTTGTCGGTTTCCTTTTTGAAAGGCAATTCAACTTCGTAGCGCCCGTCTGGTAGCCGTTTGAAAGTGTCAGCAAATAGCGTCTCACACATTTCTTCTTCCTCAGTATATAACTTAGTCGTCGGTAGTTCTTCCAATTCCCAGAATCTTTTCAATTGGTCGTTTAGCTCGGTATAAGTGTGGAAATTATTTACACTTATGGATTTCTTGGGGCGGTCATCTGTCCTGCCGGAGAGAATCCATCCTAATGTTGTTTTTTGAGCAATTGGAGTTCCACTTTCACCCTTTATGATGCCGTCCAGGATTATTTCACTGTAAACGTCCGCACCGAGCAACAAATCAATGGAACCAGGCTTATGAAAATTGGGATCAGCCAAGTCTAATCCATTAATATGATCCCAAGCATGTTTAGTGATGGGGGTGGCTGGCAGAACATTGGTAATTTTATTTAAAACTAAGCTTGAAACATGAATTGGCGTCCCTCCGTGCAGAGATTTGATTTGAAAGTTTACCAAGGCACTCGAGCGATTTGAGCTTTTACCTACTCCGTGCACTTCAGCATAAATTGATTTCTTTTTTAATTTCAGACTTTGTACTACAGCTTCTGTAATGAAAGAGCTTTGCGATCCTTGATCAATTAAAGCTCTTACGATTTGATTTACTCCGGAAGGTGCACATATATTTACTAAAGCAGTGGCTAATAATATTTGATTATGAGAAATCCCATTTGCGAGTAGTGTATTAGTGGCAGTATTCGCATTGGGAACCAATTCTGGAGAGGACGCAGAAAGAGATGTCGTGACGGTAGCTACTGTGGGCGTTTGTTTGACTTCACTGTTTTCCCTACTTACATTTTCTGTTGTTTGCGAAGATGATTCTCCGAGCTTACGATGGAGGAGTGTATGATGTCTTTTCTTGCATTGATTACACGATTGTTGACTGGGACAATTGGTTAAAATATGCCCCGAGCCAAGACAATTAATACACAATCCTTTAGACTTTACGATTTCGAATCTCTGAAGGGTATTCGCTGCAGAAAATTTGGGACATTGACGGATACTATGGTGGCCAGTACAAATAACGCAAGTTGACTTAGAAACTGCGTGATAAGATTGTTGCACTAGGTGTGTGTGGAAGCATTTGGCCTGTGACTCTGATTTCTAGGTTTAGTAGTTCGCTTTGCAGCCACAGCTTCTAAAGTACGAAATCGAACTTCCAAAAATTCGCTCAATTCTTTCCAGGATGGCAGATCCTTGCTCGTGCTAACCTGTTGCTCCCAAAGTTCATGAGTCTCAGCAGGTAGCTTTTGTACTAAAATATAGATTAATATAGGATCCCAACCCGAAACATCTATTTCTAAGTTCTCTAGAGCTTGCAGCGATTCCGTAGTAGTGTCTAAAAGTCCCTTTACTCCTTGACTTGACTCTGTTGTCAGCGAACTCTGAGAGAACAAAGCTTTCAAATGGGCGTTTACTAGTACTCGCTTATTATCGTAACGATCTGTCAAAAGGGTCCACGCCGAATCGTAATTCTTTTCTGTGACCTGAATGTGCCTCAGTAAACTTTCTGGTTCCCCGCTCAAATGCAACTTTAAGTATTGGAGCTTTTGGACCTAAGACAAGGCTTTATTTTCATGAACGAGGCTTTTGAACAGATCGTGAAATGTGGGCCACTTTGTATAATCCCCGCTAAACTTTTCCAACGATATTTTCGGTAGTTTTATTGCAGTGCAGCTTTTTTCTACTATACCTATCTTTGGAGCTGGAGATTGTTCGGGTTGATGAGATTTTTGCCATTCTTCTATCATGGCATAGCTTGAAGTGAAGAATTCTTCAACTTCAGAAAATACATCCTTTTTCAGATATTCTACTTCAGTGATCGGTTCCTCGTCATAGCTCAAAGCCAAAATTTCCAAATGTTTAGCCTTGAATGCGTCCCATATCGTTTGAAGTTCATTAAGCTTTTTGCGACAATAGCTTTCGGTACGCCGAGCGGGCCCATCTTTCTTACAATTCCGCACAATTTTCTCGATCATATCCTTGCGGGCCTTTTGCATATTGATTAATGCTTCCATTTTTAAGTTTAAATTCCCACTACGAAGCACGAAAGAATGGGCTTACCTCTCTGGTTGAATGATTGGTCTTATTTCCTATGTAACTCGCGCAACCGACCCGACACTGAACCGTAGACCGATTTTAATGTTCTTTTGCACTGTTAGTTTTTTTTTGTTTCAAGTTTTCCACAGGTTTCTACAGGTTTCCACCTTTCAGTTTTTTTCTTTCACAGATTTCCATAAGTTTTCACAATATTCCGCAACTTTTTATGAGCATCCGGCTCGAAGGACCAATAAATAATTCAAACGAATGTATGCGCGCTCACGCTGGGAATATTGAGGTTGTTCCAAACAACAAAGACTTCGATTAAAGTTCAAGCTTTGATTTATTTCAACGATTCCAACTTACAATTAATGATTTCGAAAAAGGCGATAAAGTTGCTAACTATTCCGATGTCGAACGTGAAGTGAAGTTCTAGCTAGCCGTTACAACTTCCTTTCCCCTTAGTTTCGGTAGAACTTTCTGGCTAGAATTCCATATTTGGGAATTTCTCCTAACTCATAACTGCTTTCTCCATATGTGTACTATCCATACATAGAGAGAAAAGCGGAGCTTTCCCCTAACTAGCATGGTTTGTTCCGCCTACTGGTTATCAATTAATCTACTACCTAATCTAGTACATTTAAGTATAAGAGTTCGAGTGTCGATCTAACTTGACTTGTAACAGTTTAACGTGATGTTTGTAAACAAATCATGGTAAGTAAGTTTTGCGTTGATATGTATAATGAATCCTAATTACAATATGTTTTTCGAATTTATTATATTTTTAGGTAAGATACTGTCGATGGTGCTGACGAGGTCAACCTCCACGTTAACCCAGGACTGACGTCAGATAAGTATATTTGGTACTACTTGAAAGTGTTGATACTTTGTGTGGTTTTTCATTCCAGGTAGGTGACGACGCAACAGCACGATTTTCCCGACTTTTCTTTTTACTTTTTATTTTTTTTCCCGTTCTATATCAAAAATTACTAGCGTGTACTTATTTCGACCGCACGTCCGATCTCGTCCCCAGCCAAAGTCAAACTCCTCGAGCCGACGCCGGCTCGAGCTCATGCCGCCGGCCACGTCCGTTAATTCGGAACCGTTATCCTGCCCGCCCATCAGCTCGTTGCGCTGGTTATCGCCTCGCGCCCCGAGCTGTGAGCCGGCAGCCCGGTCCCACGCACACGTTCGCCGCGACGGCAGGAGCTCGAGCAAGCGCTTGTCGCTCGGTCTAGAGATTTTATTGCCTGCGACCGAGGACTCGATGGAATTTTGGGGTGCTCTCGTCTCGGTCGGGACCACCGCGCCGGAAATTTTTTGCTTTTCTATGCCGCTCCTTGAGTCTCGAACGACGATTTTGGTGCATTTTCTGGCGACCAAACTCGACGTTCGCAACTCAAGGAACTGTTATGTATACTGGGTGGCATACAATAACAATTGAGATCTTACTCGGTGCGAATAAGATCTCTTTGTTTAACGGTTCCGGGTTCAGCCCTGGAGGTACCCTACGCGGGGATCTCGGAAGCAGCATGAATCTCGGGTGATTATCTGGGGAACTCGGAAGCAGCACGAATGCTTTACTTCTCGAGTTCGCGGCGGCTCTGGAGACAACGGTGGGGGAGTAGCAGGAATGTGTTTGCTCCCCTTGCGATGAAAGACACTGCACTTAGTATTATACCGTCTATTTATTTATCGCTATTTTACACTGCACTTAACTAGTCTATACTTCTATTTTACATGGCATTAACAATTCCACCAGATCGACCTCGCGACTCCCTTAATTAGTAAAACGACCGCGGCTTGCCTTTGCTTCTTCGACTTCGGCTTAACTTTCGACCCGACTCTGACTTAAGACTCCCGACTCGCGACTCTTATCTTTCGACTGCGATTTTAGACTCTTATTTTCGACTCCTCCTTTCTTTCGACTGATCGAGTACTTATAGTCCCTCGATCAGTTATTGGAACTTTCCAATGTTCCAATTGCTGACAACGTGCCCGTCGCCACTTGTGCGGTGCACATGTTTTGCGTCAGCATAAATTACCCAGGTCGATGCACGCGCGGGCGGTCGCCCCAGCGTGAGCTTGGGTCGATGCGCTCGCGGGTGGTCGACGCAGCGTAATTCGAGTGGTCGCATTATTCATTCTGCGACTTTTCGTTTCTATTGAGCCGCTTCAGATTTCAAGCCTGTTGCGTCTTGAATTCTGAAGGGCTCTCCAAAATCTGGATGAGATTTTGGTACATAACAATTCCTTCCCCCTTGGAAAAAGAGAATTATTCTTTGAAGAGGAATAATTCTCGGGGTTGACGGGTTAAAGACGAGAGAAAGCAGGATATTATTGGAAATTTTAAATATCGCGATTGTGTTCGAATAGACGCGATTTGTTCAGGGAGTTGCGAGTACGTTAACATTATTGAAAATCTTAATGTCTAGTACAAACATTTTTTTTTTGTCTTATTGTAGTAATGTTTTCTTAGCCTATGTTTTCTGCGCCCCTTGTAGGAAAATCTTATTTCACCTAGATTATTCATTTACTATCGTTAATACTATTAATGGACACAAACGTTTTTTTTTTTTTTGATCTTATCTAATTTCTTATGTGCTAAAGGTGTACATGAGTAATTTGGTTAGGCAAACATATGTATGTTAATATAATAATATAATTACATTTATCTTGATTATTCTAAATTCTCGGTCTTTCCGACCTACCCTAACACTGCTTCGCTATTACCTGCGCGTTCAGGGTTATCTACCTATGGCTAATGTTGGTGTCCTATTACCTAAGTGGGCGCTCGGGCTGAGGAAAACCTTGACGATTAAGTGAATCTGTGGTTTTTTATTCTTGTTATCTTTTAGCGGACCGTCTCGGTGTTTTTTTTTCCGTGTATTATGGTATTATATGTCCATATATTCTTTTTATTTTTGTTTATTACGGGAATTTTTTATTTGGGAAAGTTCGGAAGGGTCAATTGGGTTATTGCTTGTACTTATTTGTTGCTTACAGGAATTGTGCATTTCCGTTGCACTTTTTCTGGGAAATTGTTTTAATGGATTCTTATTATTGTCTATTGAAAAGTTATTTTGCGAAATGGCAATTTTTCGGCTTTAACTGTTAAGGTGGTGGTGTAGTACACCTTTAAATAGCTCGGGCTTTTGTGAAGCAAGATTTGACTGAGGCTGAATTTACTCAAAATAAGGCTTTAAGCGATTATTATGTATTATTTTAGTTCGCTTGCCAATTTTTAATTCTGTGTTTACTGACGAGGGGATACCTGTTACTGTGTAGGGTCCTACCCAGATTTCCGAGAGCTTATGTTTTTTATTCTCGCTCTTCAGGAGGACTTTGTCACCTACGTGGAATGCTATTGGTTTCGCATTCTTATCATAATATTCTTTAGACTTTTGCTTACCGGCTAAGAGGTTTTTCCTTGCGGTAGCATATGATTTCTGTAATCTATATCGGAGCTTATGATAATAGGCCTCACTATTATAAAGGGGTTCTGGTTCCCTTTTTAAATTGGATGGGACATCCGCTGTAAAACCGTATACACAGTCCATGGGCGTGAGTTTTGTCCCTTCGTGTACACTATTATTGTACACGAACGCAGCTGTTCGTAGGAATTGATCCCAGCTCTGGGAATTTTCGTCTACGAAGGTGCGTAAATATTCAATTAGGGGCCTATGTGCTCTTTCTAATGCCCCATTTGATTGAGGGTGATAGGTCGAAGTCTGTAATTTTTTCACTTTTAATAATTTGCAGACTTGTTTGAATAGATCGCTTAGGAAATTCGTTCCTTGATCTGTAACAATTTTCTTGGGAATGCGGTAGCGTGTGACGATTTCGTCGAAGAAAATTCGCGCAATTGTTTCTGCTTCCGCGTCTGGCATCGCGTACCAGTCTACGAATTTCGTTAGATTATCCTGGAAGGTCAGGATGTATTTATTCCCTGACGTTGACTCTTGTAGTGGTCCAACAATATCAAGGTAAACCTTGTCGAAAGGTTTTTCGGCTATATCCGTGATAACCATGGGCATCTTATATTGCGGAGATGCCTTTAATTTCTGGCATTTTGGACATTTTTTCACATACCGCTTTATGTCACGCAGCATGTGTTTCCATTTGTACTTACGTTTTATTCTTTTGTA
Source organism: Eutolmus rufibarbis (assembly GCA_963920795.1). NCBI lineage: Eukaryota > Metazoa > Arthropoda > Insecta > Diptera > Asilidae > Eutolmus > Eutolmus rufibarbis. Next base: position 23,373,493 of record OY987207.1, read on the forward strand.
AGTTTTTATCACTCCCTGATGACTACCGAAGACTGAATCATGATAATCTTTTAATATGATTTTAATTTCTTCGGGGCTCGTAATTAATTCAGGGGTTTCATGCTGTGATTCTAAGATTGGGGAATTTTTATTTTTCCCAATTTGTAATGGGTCGTGGAGACCTTTGTTTTCTTCAGAGTTTGATTCCTGAGAAAAAAATTCTGCCGGGATTATTTCTCCGGCTTCTGAATCTACATCTTGTTTAGGTTTAATTTGTTGCGGCTTATTGTCTGTCTGCTTAGTTTCTTGAGACTTTTGCGTGGTCTCTTGTTTATTACTCTGGGCGTTTCTTTTTTGAGCCCGAGTTACTGCGCTTATTTTGGCAAAGTTATTTTTCTTTGCGTTTGCATTTGTTGTGTGATGAATTTGGGCCTTTACCGTGCAGGTGTGGCTTTCATCTTCACTATTTTCTTCCCTAGGAATGCGGCTGAGTGCGTCTGCATTCGTATTATATTTTCCGGGTTTATATTCGATTGTATAATCGAATTCCGAAAGTTTGTGATGGAATCTCACTAGTCGGGAAGTGGGGTCTTTTACATTGAATGCCCCTTTTAGAGGTTTATGGTCTGTATAGACCGTGAACTTTCTACCTTGAAGGTAGCACCTAAAATTTCGGGTTGCCCAGACAATGGCCAGTAACTCCTTTTCAATTGTGGAGTAATTGCGTTCCGCTTTATTCAGAGTGCGGCTTGCATAGGCTATGGGCTGATCTTTTCCTACCTCTCCTTGGGAGAGAACTGCTCCTCATTGCCTCATTGCTCGCATCTGTTGTTAGATTAAAAGGTTTATTGAAGTCTGGATAAATGAGAAGTGGAGGTGAAATTAAAGAATTTTTTGTATTCAAAAATGCTTCTTGGCATTTTTCGGTCCAATTAAATTTAACGTCCTTGCGGAGTAAATTTGTCATTGGGCGTACAATTTTAGAAAAATTGGGAATGAATTTTCTGTAATAATTCGCAAGTCCTAAAAATGATTGGACTTGTCTTACTGTTCGGGGAACGGGAAAATTTTGTACGCAGGCCGTTTTACTGGGGTCGGGCAGTGCTCCTTCGTTGGAACATTTATGTCCCAGGTAGATTACCTCTTTGCGGAGAAATTGGCATTTCTCCGGCTGTAATTTCAGGTTGTTTTCACGTAACCTGGTAAATACTTTTCGCAGCTTATTGTTGTGATCTTTTAAATTTTTTCCGTAGATGACGATATCATCCAGGTATACAAAACATTCGAGTCCCTGTAGGCCTGTTAGAACGTAATTCATTAGGCGCTGAAAAGTGGCAGGGGCTCCTTTTAATCCGAAAGGCATACGTTTAAATTCGTAGTGCCCGTAATTCGTGCTAAACGCCGTCTTTGGGCGATCTTGTGGCTCGACTAGTACTTGGTGATAACCACTAGCGAGATCGAGGGTAGAAAAGTACCTCGAGTGGCCTAATTGGTCCAGTATATCCTCGATTCGAGGCAGGGGAAAAGCATCGCCAATTGTTTTTTCATTTAATTTGCGGAAATCGACGACTACTCTCCATTTTTTCTCACCGTTTGGTCCCGGCTTTTTGGGGACTACTAGTAGAGGTGAGTTCCACGGACTCTTGCTAGGCTGTACTATATCATTTTCGAGCATTTCTTGTAATTGCTCGTTTATGATGCTACGCTGTATCTCAGGTAGCCTATACATTTTTTGATTTATAGGTGCTTGATCCTGCACTATTGGGATTAGATGTGTAATAGCATCTGTATGAGTGAGGTAGTCACCTTTTAAGTGGAATATGTCGTTATATTCTCGGCATAGTTCCAAAATTTCATTTTTCTCTGTTTTATTGAGAATGGGGCTCAGGTTGAGCTCTTCCTCTAACCTGGCTATGCGCTCCTTGGCGGCTATAGTAGTGTGTACGGTGTTTCCGGGCGTTTTAGAATTATAATGCGCGCTCTCGGACCATGTATCACTAGTTTTATTTATAATTTTATTTTCTATAAATTTTTTCTCCTGGGCCAGGGCTGAATTATTTGTGCCGCTTGAGCCCGGGGATTTTTCCCGTGCATTCTCTTTTGGCTTTTCTGCATTTTGTTGGGGATACAATGGGACTAATGTGTAGTCATTCACCGGAGCCAATTGTAAATCAAGGGCGGTGAGCGCTACCTTGGAGTCCTTTGCGTTGAGGATCCCAACCAGAACTTCTTTTTCTTCTCTAGAGGACATTATACTGTTTGCCAAGAAGACTCCGTCGCCTACCTCCTGAGATAGACAAAGCATATCTTCCGGCAAATTCAGCGGAATTCTAGCCACTACCTGTGATCTCGCAGGTACGCATATGGGCTTGATCAGGGCCACGCTATGCCGCCTGACTTGTGAGATCGCGGATGTTTTCGCTGGAATTGCCTTCTCGTCTTCCCGTGGCTTAACTTTAGCCCAACATCCCCCATCATGTGATGGTTCGAGAACATGGCAGGTAGAAAGCTTAACCCCTACGGGTTCCATCACCTTTGCCTGTTTCTCGGATTCAGATGTTTTTCGGGAGCTATTTTTCTCAGTCTCGAGAAAAATAGGGTAAGAAAATTCCTCTAAATTAGTTTCCGTGCGAGGAAACCGAAGTTCACGGTTTGGGCCCTCAACATTACAGTTTTGGGCAAGAAAATCGTTGCCTAACAGACCGTCGTGAGAGAGGCCTGAAGTATTTTCTATTACCTGGAAAGTGCAGGGTGTTTTGATTACCTTGTGTTCATTTAATTTCGTAACAAGGTTTCCCTGACAGCTTCCCAGTGTGTATCCCGTGCCAAAAGGAGTTTGCAGGGTAAGAATCTTCTCGGCGTTTATCAGCTCGGAAGATTTCAAAGCTTGTTTTTTAATCAAGCTTATCTCAGCGCCCGTGTCCACCACTAGTTGAGTCTTTTCTTTCAGACCAAAATCTAGGGGGAGCTCCACTACTGGAGTACTTGGTTTGGGCGGCTGAGAGTACCCTGTATTTTTGCTATTAGTATTTACTGCCGAGCCGGGGATTTCGGGCTCGACTCGTCGCCGTTTCCCGAATTCCGGCTTTGGTATTCCTTTTTTCTTTGGCATGTGTTTTCTTCATGCCCACGGCGGCCGCACCAATCGCATTTTACTCGCACGTTATAAACGCGACGTGCCCCGTTATTATTTGTTGCGTGGGCCGTCTGTGCGTTTTTGCGAGGTGAACCGCTATTGTTACTGCGACACGTTTTGATATCGTGTCCCATTTTATTACACTTTACGCAAACGGGGGTATTTTTTCTTTTAAAACACTCGTCATACGTATGCCCCCGTTTGGAGCAATAATTACACACGATATTGACTGGGGGCTTAGATGCTCCTCCAGCGCCCGAATTTTGTGGCTTTGATAACGCATTCGGTTTCGCGGGATAACTTGTCGGAGGCTGAGCGTAATTCTGTGCCTGTCCGGTAGCCGTGTAAGGATATCCAAATACTGAATTTGAATATGCAGCTGCCATGGTAGCATTGAATCCCCACGGCTCGCCGTAACTCGGGGGTGCCGGCAGGTTTGAATTGCTCGGTTTATTGTCCTGGGGTGGCGTGAAGGTGTGGCTGGGTATTTGGAAGGCTCCTTGCTGGAGCTTTTCCATGTCCAGTGCCTTTTTAGCCAGTTCCTCCAGGTCAGGCTCATTTAAAGTCAGTAGATACTGACGAAGATAAGGACTGAAGGACCCGTTTCGCAAAGTATTTTTCGCGAAATCTTCTAATTGACAATTCACACTTGCTGCCGCTGCAGCACCATATTTTGTTTCTGCCGCTTCTTTACACCGCGACAGAGCTTTCCGAATGCGCGAGATGAACCGGGTGAGGTCTTCATACGGTGTCTGGCGCATGGCTATTAACTTATTCACAAGTTCCTGATGAGACTCGCGGGGTAGGAACGCTGCATTCAATTTATCTTCAATTTCTTTGAAGGTGGCAGGTTCCTCTGAGGCTAAAAGCTGATAAGCTTCGCCCGGAGTCTCGTCGGGATCATTTTAATAAAAATTGCTTTATCTGGGTCTGCGAGGCATTCTAAACACCGCTTGCAGCAGCCCAGGAAAGCTTGGAGCTCATTGCTCAAATCTGAGCCTGGCTCCCCAGAAAAGATGGGCACTATCTGAGTCAGATTTCTCGTGACTTCAGTGTAGTTGGTCATTTTTATTTTATTTTTCGCTGGAAATAAGGGAGGAGTATGGGAATTATTTAATTCACCCGAAAAATCCGAAATTGGGAACGACGCGTTCAACCAATTTATCGCGATCGCGGTAGCCTCAGAATCACTCGCACTTTTTACACTTTCACTACTTAATTCTAAATCACTTTCGCGACTTAAATTTAAATCGGGCTCCGATTTGCTTTGCCCTTTATTTAGGAAAGAGCACGAATATTCTTTAAAATCTTTTAGGGATTCTCGGAAACTCTCGGTTTCTTGCTTAAATTTTTTAATTTGAGCTTGTCTCAATTCGCCAGTCTGATTGATCTGGGCGCTAAGCACGTCAATTTGCGCACTCGAGAGTCCCCCTGATATTCGTGCTTTTTCTACTAACTTAATTAATTGATTTTTTAAACTTACAGCTATCTGGTTTGTTGTCGCTGCTCCGCGGGGGAGGATCGTCCCGCTTCTTAGCTTTAGTCCCTGATGTGGATGCGGTGTTGAGGTGCTGGGGGTGTCCCGCGATGCTCTTCGATGTGGCATCGGTGTCGTCAGTTCCCTCGGCGGTTGAGATGCTGTGTCCCGCTGCGATGGGCCGTTGGGTTGCTCCCTCGGTGGCTGCGGTGTAGTGGGGTCTTCGTTGGAGTCTGCGGAGTTGGGTTCGGGGGATGTTTTCACTTCTTGGGGCTCGTCTTCCGTCGTATTTTCTGCGGTCTCTGGGCCTGGCATTCACTCGTTGTAGTGCCCGATCGGTGCCTTTTTACAATCACTTTGGTACTTGCTTGCTCGCCTGGAGCAGAGGCAACTAAAGTTGAGTACCTTTTTCTTTTCGGGTAATTGCGTGCTCGCCTGGAGCAGAGGCAACTATAGATGATTACCCGGGAGCGTTGGAGTTCGTTGCTTAAAAGAACTGTGTGCCCCTGAAGCTATTTTCTACTTCAGGTTATGGGTAAAAATTGTTTTGCCCTGCACTTAAGCAACTTATCGAACTCTTGTTCGAGGATCAAGGCTTTTCAAGCTCTTACGGTTTTTATAGCTGTTAAAAACCAGGCTTCCCTGATCCTACCGGCTGCGCCAAATTGTTATGTATACTGGGTGGCATACAATAACAATTGAGATCTTACTCGGTGCGAATAAGATCTCTTTGTTTAACGGTTCCGGGTTCAGCCCTGGAGGTACCCTACGCGGGGATCTCGGAAGCAGCACGAATCTCGGGTGACTATCTGGGGAACTCGGAAGCAGCACGAATGCTTTACTTCTCGAGTTCGTGGCGGCTCTGGAGACAACGGTGGGGGAGTAGCAGGAATGTGTTTGCTCCCCTTGCGATGAAAGACACTGCACTTAGTATTATACCGTCTATTTATTTATCGCTATTTTACACTGCACTTAACTAGTCTATACTTCTATTTTACATGGCATTAACAATTCCACCAGATCGACCTCGCGACTCCCTTAATTAGTAAAACGACCGCGGCTTGCCTTTGCTTCTTCGACTTCGGCTTAACTTTCGACCCGACTCTGACTTAAGACTCCCGACTCGCGACTCTTATCTTTCGACTGCGATTTTAGACTCTTATTTTCGACTCCTCCTTTCTTTCGACTGATCGAGTACTTATAGTCCCTCGATCAGTTATTGGAACTTTCCAATGTTCCAATTGCTGACAACGTGCCCGTCGCCACTTGTGCGGTGCACATGTTTTGCGTCAGCATAAATTACCCAGGTCGATGCACGCGCGGGCGGTCGCCCCAGCGTGAGCTTGGGTCGATGCGCTCGCGGGTGGTCGACGCAGCGTAATTCGAGTGGTCGCATTATTCATTCTGCGACTTTTCGTTTCTATTGAGCCGCTTCAGATTTCAAGCCTGTTGCGTCTTGAATTCTGAAGGGCTCTCCAAAATCTGGATGAGATTTTGGTACATAACAGAACGGTACTTCCTTCGGGTGCCCGCCAGAGCCGCCATGAATTTTATGCCTGATTTAGGCGAGCGTTCGAGCTCATGCGCACATAAGCGCCGGGAAAAAATGAGAAAACTTTCAGGGATATTTTTCCCTGACCACAATAGAGTTTCCGAGAGAAAGGAGGCCACAGGTCTGGTGGATTCCAGGTCCTTTATAAGAGAAAGCCTTCTCTCATGGGAAATGGGGGAGTTAACATTAATTGCTGTAAAAGATAATGGAAAATTAATCTAGTAAAGAGGGAAATATAGAACTTAAGTAAGGCTTCAGGTTTCTTGTCCTCCTGCAGGCCAAAATAGGTAGGAACGAAATTTTTAACTTTTCATATAAATGACGAGAGAGAAATACCAAAGACCCTCTCGGTCTCATCAAGAAAATCAGCTACTTTATTCCCGTTTCGGGGTGCTTCCAAACCCCTCCGAAGAACGGAGGCGTACGAAGAGCCCTCCATAAACCCCCGACCAAGGGAGGAAGGCCTAGAGAGGCCAACAGCCTCATTCACAAAAGACACCCTCGAAGACGCTTATCCACCTGCGCTTTATTGATTTCTTCGCGCCTTTCCGAGTATTCAATATAATAGTCCGAGAGCCGGCAATCCGGCTTTCAGGATTGCCGGCTCTTCGTCTATAAGCAGGACATCGAGAGAAATTAGCAGGATGGTCCCCGCTGCAATTAGCACATTTAGGAGTAGAGGTAGGAATACCGTCATCAGCCATCGACCCCCTGGGGCAGGAATTTTTACAACTTGTGCCACACCTAACACATAAAGGCTCAAAAGCGCAGTTGTCACTGACGTGCCTGGTTTGCTGGCATCGATAGCATTGGATATACTCCCTTCTTCTCTTCAGTTTGTCAAACGAGACCTTATGCCCCAATATATATCTAATGGAGGAAAGCTGTCTAACGTCCTACCCAGGGGGAAGGTGGACAATAAAGAGATCAAGATCATACCCGCGATCACAGGACGCCTTGGTAGAAAATCTCTCAATGTTTCCCAACTTAAGCATGGGCGCGATGTTCTCGATTTCTGCGCGAAACATTTCAGCTGAATACCCCGAAGTAACACCCCTCAATATCCTGACTTCTGGTTTCATCGACCTTGGCGTAAAAGTATAACCCGCTGTTGTCATGACCCCGAGCAATCTCGAGCATGAGTGAGTCTGTGTATCTCCAGATTGTCTACAAAAATTTTTGCCGCTACCCAGCTTAATTTTACAATCATATTTATATTTGAAGTTAGGTTTCATTTCCCTGCAAACGTCCACCAAAATTTTTGGAACATCATTAATGATAAAAATAGGAGGAAGCCAGACCGGCCTAAGCTCACCTACCGCCCCAGCATACACGCCAGCCTGCTCTCTGCCTACGCCAACATTTTTAACTTTACCATTTGAAGTTCTGCGCTGCTCCATGGGACGTCCCTCAAGTGGATCAGCCAATCTTCTGTTAGCCTCCATAGGGGCGCGGGAAGAATTCGGCAACGTGGACGGGGCACATCGCAAGACAGGTTGCCAAACCTGTTACCACTGTTGATAGGTCTAGCCTTAGCCGGCCTGCTGTCAATGACCGGAGAGGGACCCCTGGGGACCCGCTGGAATTCCTCCAGTAGCTCGCTGTAGCGCTCCTGAACTTGAAACAGGGGCTCAGATGGAGGCGAAATATCCACCTCCGTGGACTGGTCCATGTCGGCCACAGATGTCCATTGTTGGGACAATGGCCCTCCAGCTGAGGAGACAGGCCGCCTGCTGCTGCCAGCCTCTTCTTCGTCCGCCGCAGGCTCCATTCTTCGAAGCCGCTTCACTGAGCCAGGAGAGGCATGGGCTTTACTACCCTTTTTGATGTATGGCACAGCCGGCACCCTGCCGACCAACTTCAGCTCCCCCTTGATGGGGATTTTAATCATTCTAAAGCACGAAGCAGCCCTAACCTCAAAGGGGCTTCGCCCCCAGCGAGCACACTAGAGGTTTGCCGCAGTCAGACAGTTGTGCTTGCAACGACACACAACAGCAACAAAAGAATAAATAAGATGTAGCGAGGATTTCCCTCGTACTGTGCTTGACCGAGCTAGCCGACGAATCATCGTACTTTGCCACGCCCCACAGTGGTCCCAAACGCTAAAAACCTGGCCAAAATTCAAAAAAAATTTTTTTTTTTTCGGACTTTTAACATAGAAAATAGTTGTAGGACTACCCATAGCATTAAGAACGACGGTTAGAAACAATACGGGATTTTTTCCTGAGCTAGGAACCCGTTGTTTTTCAGAAGGTTTTTTGCGTCTGCTGTTCACGCAAACACGCCTTGCCGAATGTGATGTTTTTATTTAAGCTCAGAACTTAAACGAAGAAGGTTATTCTAAGTGTATAAAATGGAATCATCTCAGAACAGTAAGTATAACCCATGAATGTAATTGGAATTTGATGTAGATAGTAAATAAAACTGTTTAACAAAATTGAAAAAGTAACAGTTTTTTTGAATTGAGGTTATAAATAATGAGATAACAAATGCAATTAGAAAAAAGTACTGCGAGGTACTGCGCTGCTATAATTTTTTTCTTGTTTGTTGAATGGTTCTTAACAACATATATGAAAATTAGCTGCTGAGACTTGCACTTTACGCTTTTAGAGCATATTATGTGTACTAAAGTCGGAAAAAATCGATTTATTTGTTAAAAATGACTTGCATTATTTATTATGAGTGCATTTTTTGGCAAATCCATTGATTATTTTCGTTTTTCTGATCCCCTCGCCCCTTTCAAGTTCCTCCTCAAGGTACATATGTGGACAAATATCCACACATGGACATTGACAATAATTTTTCAGAAAATCTTAAAAACTTAGAAAAATCTTAAAAACATAGAAAATCTTAAAAACTTAGTTTTTTAAAATGAATATACGTAAATTGTAAATATTGTCCACAAATGGTCAACAACATTAATTCTTTTAAACACATGAAACCTAATTTATTTGCGTTGATTTTTTAGAAAAATGTTCATAAATTTATACTAAGGTCCAAAAATGGTCATTTGACTTAAATTTTTAGAATATTTTAAGTATCGAGAGATTTCCTACAGTAGAAAGCAGGTTTTTGAAATCTTGCGATCCTGTTGTAACGAGTCATACAAAAACTGTTATGACAAGTTGCGAAGAGATATATCACGAAAAATAGGACATCAGTACGATTTGTCGGAAGAGGAAAAATCAGTCCTAAAACTACTGATTTCCAATTTCCGGATAAAATGGAAACAAGCGTACAGGGTTGAGAATACTTTCTACAAAATATTTGAGGAATGGCTGAGCGTGCCTGTTACTTTCGCCATCGGAATAGAAGGTTAGTCTGAGAATCGGCTATGTTGAGACTCACCTTTGCCCTTGTAATTACTTGAGACAATAAATACATTATTATTAACAGAGGATACAAATGCAGTGGGACGTCCTTCTATCAGCTGGAATGAGTTAAGTGAACGCTCGAAGCGACGAAAAACTCTAGATATTCGCACTGATCACAGCGCAAATAAACTGGCCTACGCATCGCATCGAGAAAAACAATTGGGTTTTTAGGAAAAAATACATTTTTTAAACAAATTTGACCATTTCGGACCCGCCATTTTGTTTTTTTTTTAATTTTGACATCAAATTCGTAATCAGCGACCTCAAAAATCTCTAGAAACCGAGTTTCAAAGAAAAAATCAAGTTTTTAGAAAAAAAAAAATTTTTTTTTTAACAAATTCTGCCATTTTGGATCCGTTAATTTTTTTTTTGAATTTTTGACTTCAGATTCGTAATCAGCGACCTCGAGAACCCTAATAAACAATGTTTCGCACAAATCTAACAACGTTTTCATATTTTGGCCACAAAATCGTCATTTGGGACCACTGTGCGCCCGGCAAACGAATGTAGAGTAGGGGGGGGGTTACGACTAGCACATATTTTTGCCGACTCGAGCTCAGGGACGGGGAGGTTCTTTTCTAACCGACACTCTACATTATGGGTGCTAGCCATTCGGGTTCTCGGGATGAAATTATAAGCGAGGAAAAAACTAAATAAAAGGACGAATTATCCATGAGGACCTCTGTCGCTCCATCCAATGCCCATGCCTTCGCCGGTCACAACCGGGTCTCTCTAGAGAATTAGCCCCTCAACATGTTTCCTCACGCATGATCACCAAAAGTATACACACGCCAAAAAAAAATTTTTTTTTTTTTGTATGCACTACAATTAACTTTAATTCATTTTTTGGGTTACAGCTACTATCTACAAAAGAAACTTAAGAAATTTTTTTGTAATTGAATTAATTCTAAAGTTAGCCACTAAAAGAAAATTATATATATATTGATCTACAATATCCAAATCACTGCTAAAAAAAAACTAACTAAAAGAAAACCGGTTAGTCAAAGGCAAGAGCAAAAAAGAAAAAAAACAAAATTCAAGCAACTAAGCTTACCCTACTAGCTTCTAACCGAGCACTCCCCGAGTTCAACAAAAAAAAAAGAAAGAAAAGAAAAAAAGAAATTCACCAATTATTTGAAATAAATAAGTAGGTAGATATATAGATTTATCCCCCCCTTCTTCTTCATTTAATCCTTCCCCTTCTTTCCTTTCGCGCTTTAATAATAATTCCAAAAAAAAACCAAAAAAAAAATCCACTTACTTGGGTATGTCCTCCGGGGTGGAAGCTTCGACCTCGGGCGCAGAAAAGCTGAAACTTAAAATTTATTTTTTTTTTGCTTTTTTTTTCCCCCTTTTTTTCAACAGGGACCGCGAAAGAAAAAAAACAAAAAAAAAGAAAGAAAACGGAGAAATAAAAAGAAGTTATATATAGCAAACGAGGCGAAGCGGGTTTACCTAAAAAAGTATTACGGCTCGAGGGGGGAGCTCGTTCACAAAAATAAAAGGAATAGGAAAAAAAAAAAATTTGGCAACAAGAAAAAAATCGAGAGATTAGAAATTCAAAATTAAGAATGAAAAAAAAACTAAGCAAAAAAAAAAATTATATAATAAGCTAAGTAGAACGCGAATATATATATGTAGGTGATATGCTAGTCCCAAGCAGTCCGACAATCCCGCGTGCAGATATGTATATGTATGTATATAGGTAGGGTTGGACGGCTCAAGAAACTATGGGCGGAAAATTTGTACTCCCTGCATTCCTCTGTCCCGAATATTAGGATTCCAGGCTCCCTTTTTTTTCCCTTTCTCCTTCTTCTTCTTCTCCTGTGCTGGGTGCAGGGGCAGTAGTGCAGTCCGCAGAGTAGAGGGGTTAAAAGAAAATCCCGTGGTCGGCTTCGGAAGTCCCTTCTTCCCTTTCACCACTTCCTCGTTCCCAGGGAACGAAATAAATAAAAAAATCAAATCCCCGCGCTCGGGGCGCTAGGAGAGTAGAGGAGACCTACTTAAAGACCCATTAGAATGATCGAAACAGGATAATCAGGGAGAGGTTAGCTTAGGTACTCCACAAGGGTAATGAAGGAAATCACATGGTCCGTCTCGATCCACAGTCGATCACACTAGTCGCACAAAAGGAAAATTTTATTAGAGCATGCACCATGCACCTAATTGAATTATACTAGGCACCTTTCAATTATTTTCCGCCGGGAATAAGTTATTGATTCTTGGCCAATTAAACAAAATGCAGCGACTCAACCTGCCCGCACTTAATGCACTACTGCTCCACTAAACTACTGCACTTTCGACTACTGCTCTGCTCCACGATCGACTGCCAAAAGATCGAGCCGGAGCAATCTGCTGATGACCAAGCTCACTGACCGGCGGATCTGTACCCAGAACAATTGGGAAGGTACCGCAAGACGATGCGTGGGCTAAGCCGGGCCAAGGCCAGCTCTCAGTGCCCGAACAAAATTTTTTTTTTTTTTTTTCTTGGTCTGCGTCCGAGAATATTCTTGGGCGAGAATTTTCAGACCGTTACAACACAGGCTGAGTTTTGCTCCCCTGAGCCAAACTGAGGCTGAAGACATGGGGTGGGGGAGTAGGAAAAGGCTTACCCAAAAAAAAAATTTTTTTTTTTCCTTCCTCTTCCTCCCTTTCTCCCTTTTTCTTTTTCTTTCTCCTCCCTCCTTCCTTTCCCTTTCTTTTCTCTTTCCACCTAGGAGGGATGTAGCCCAACGTGGGGACGACTCACACCCTGAGATTAAGAGTCTGACGCTCTACCGACTGGGCGGGTATAGTGAATGTATGACGACGAGGCGGTTTTTTTTTTTTTTGGGGTCGAATGACGAAAGAATGGATCGGTACTTCGCAAAATTTATGACCTGATATCGTTCGCGTGATAGACACCTAGGAACTTCCCGTTAAGGTCTTCGATTCCATAATTAACGGATCCGACTTGACTTCTAATCCTACCCTTGATATACTTATCTGCGAGTTTGGACGAGAACCGATTTACAGCATTGCTGAGAACATGGTTGCGGACGAAAACTAATTGGCCTACCTTAAAACTTTTGGGTCTAGCTCGCAAGTTATAAGTTCTTGCATTTTTCTTGTGCGCCTCCACCAGATATTGCTGAACGCGTTCATGGATCAAAGGCATCTTGAAGTTAGCGGGAAGCGTCTCTACCTCTCCTTCGGTCAGCAAATCAAGTTTTCGAAGCAGATTATAGGTACCGCCGTGCAAGATCATGTGGTAACCATACAGCATAAAGTAGGGGGTGGTCCTTATCGACTCATGGAAGGTGTTAAACCCTTTGCATTCTAAAGGCCTCGCCATGGCCTCAAAAATCAGCTGGAATGCATCGGGTTCAAGGCAAAAACACTTAAGTCATTTTAGCATGATTCGTCACCTACTTGAATTGTGCCAGATCCAATTTAAGCATTGCTGAAAATGCTGAGCACTAAAAATATGACGCGCAAGCCGTGCCGTGCCGCTGAACTACTTTCGGCACGCGAGAGATGTTGCAGAATTGCAATTTGATCTTGCACAATTAATGCAGGTGATTACTAATGAAATATTTTATATGTTGTAATTTGTTATTATTTACCTACTTAATAAGTTAGTATTTAAGAAGTTGAACGAAATAAAATCAGTTAGTTAGCCTTTGTTAACTGTTCGCGTTTTATTGTTCACCACCGAACTCTCTAAACGTTTTCCTTTTCGGGTATAACGGTACCAAGAGCCGTTGTATCAGCATCAAGAAGCCAGGGTGCACTTGCCTTGACTCTCCCTCTTTTCTTTTACACAATTAAGGCCAAAAGAGGTCTCAACATTTGGTGACCCCGATGTTATGTACCAAAATCTCATCCAGATTTTGGAGAACCCTTCAGATTTCAAGCCTGTTGTGTCTTGAATTCTGAAGGGTTCTCCAAAATCTGGATGAGATTTTGGTACATAACAATTCCTTCCCCCTTGGAAAAAGAGAATTATTCTTTGAAGAGGAATAATTCTCGGGGGTGAAGGGTTACAGGCTGTTAAATGCGGTGTATAGAGAAAATAAAATTATTGGAAATTTTTAAAGGCCGCGGTGGTGTTCGTGATTTGTTTAGGGAGTTGCAGGTACGTTTACATAGCCAAAAATCTTAATATCTAGTACAAAAAATTTTTTCTCTTTTTTTTTTCAACATTGTTTTTGGTCTTATTATAATAATGTTTTTTTTTTCTTTCGCGCGCCTTATTTTACATAGATTATTTATTTACTATAGCTATTATTAATAGAGCAAAACATTTTATCTTATTCCTTATGTGCTAAAGGCGTACATGGGTGATTTTACTTACTTAGGCAAAACATATGTAAAACAAATTCTCGGTTCTTCCGACCTACCCTAACATTGCTTTGCTTATTATCTGCTCGTTTCGGGTCATCTACCTATGGCTAATGTTAGTGTCTTATTACCTAAGTGGGCGCTCGAGCTGAGGAAGACCTTGAAGATTAAGTGCATCTGTGGTTTTTTATCCTTGTTATTTTTAGCGGACCGTCTCGGTGTTTTTTTTTTTTTGTTTCTTGTTTTCCGCGTGTTATGGTATTATATTTCTCTATATCTCTTTTTTTTTTGTGTTTATGACGGGAAATTTTTTTTATTTGCGAACGTTCGGAAGGGTCAATTGGGTTATTGCGTGCACTTATTTGTTGCTTACAGGCATTGTTTTACCCCACTGATTTGGCGTTTTTCTAAATCTGCCAATGCCTGCTGATTTGCTTCTATTTGCTCTAGTCGACTATAAATTTCTTTATCGTCCGAGCTATCCATTGTGCCGAAGAGATAGTGCATGGCATTCCCTATTCCATCGAATAGGGACCTCACCACTCTTTGTTTAAGGGTCGCCTCTCTTTTGGCCGCTGTTCTTCTTGTTTAAATTTTCCATCAATGTTGGTGGCTTTTTAGTATTCTTGCCCATGTTATTATTTTAGTTTCAAAAAAAATGGGGGGGAAGGCAGAGCCGCTTCCCTTGCCTACGCTACTCCAAGTAGGGTTTTAGGCGATTATTGTGTACTGTTTTTAATTTTCTACCCATGCGTATCGTGCTGTTCACGGATGACGGGGTAGCGGTTACCAGGTAAGGTCCTACCCATAATTCTGAGAGTTTGTGCTTTCTGCTTTCACTCTTCAGGAGGACCTTATCCCCTACGTGAATAGATAGGGGTTTAGCGCCTTTGTCATAGTACTCTTTTGACTTTTTCTTGCTGGCCAATATATTCTTTCTTGCTATTGCATAAGACTTTTGCAATTTATAGCGGAGCATATGGTAATAGCTCTCGTGATTATATATTGGCTCAGGGTCCCTTTTGAGATTGGAGGGGACGTCTGCTGTGAAGCCGAATAGGCAGTCCATAGGGGTTAATTTCGTCCCTTCGTGTGTACTGTTGTTGTACACAAAGGCTGCCGTGCGTAGATACTGATCCCAACTTTGGGGATTCTCATCTACAATAGTTCGCAAATATTCTATTAGTGGTCGGTGGGCTCGTTCGAGCGCCCCGTTAGATTGTGGGTGGTATGCTGAAGTTTGCAGTTTCTTCACCCGTAGCAATTTGCATATTTGCTTAAAGAGGTCGCTTAAGAAGTTAGTACCTTGGTCGGTAACTATTCTTTTGGGGATGCGATAGCGCGTGACGATTTCGTCGAAGAAAATTTGCGCTACTGTTAAAGCCTCTGCATTTGGTATCGCGTACCAGTCCACAAATTTAGTTAGGTTATCCTGGAAGGTTAGGATATATTTATTTCCTGACGTGGACTCTTCCAATGGCCCTACTATATCGAGGTATACCTTGTCGAAAGGTTGCTCGGCTATGTCGGTGATAACCATGGGCATTTTATACTGAGGAGAAGCTTTCAGTTTCTGGCACTTTGGGCACTTTTTGATATAATTTTTTATATCGCGCAACATGTGTCTCCATCGAAACTTGCGTTTAATCTTCTTGTACGTTTTGATCACGCCCTGATGGCCTCCGAATGCGGAATCATGATAGTCATGTAAAATGATTTTGATTTCTTCGGGGCTTGAAATGTTTTCAGAAGTAGGGTGTGACTCTGGCGCTGGAGTTTTTTCTGGTACTTCTGCAGGCTTAGTACGCTTTTCTTCTCGATCGAGATTTGATTCTTGAATTGGCTTCTTCGCCGGTGGCTCCTCTCGTGTATCTGGGGTGGCCTCGGCGTCGCTTTCTTGGGCTTTCTTTTTCTGAGCCCTTGTGACTGCGCTTATGCTGGCAGCGGGGTTATTTTCCTCCGCATCAGGGTCCATGGAGCTATGGACTTGTGCCCTTACCGTTAAGGTTGGGCTAATTTGGTCTTCCTGTTCTTCCCGAGGGATGCGACTCAAGGCATCCGCATTTGTGTTATACTTTCCGGGCTTATACTCAATAGAGTAGTCATACTCGGAAAGTTTGTGGTGAAATCTCACCAAACGGGAAGTGGGATCTTTCACATTGAAAACTCCTTTTAGGGGCTTGTGGTCCGTGTAGACCGTAAATCGTCTACCTTGGAGGTAGCATCTGAAATTTCTCGTCGCCCAAACAATGGCCAGTAACTCTTTTTCAATTGTAGAGTAATTGCGTTCTGCCTTGTTTAAAGTGCGACTAGCATATGCTATGGGCTGATCTTTTCCTACTTCTCCTTGGGAGAGGACAGCTCCTATAGCTTCGTTGCTTGCGTCAGTTGTTAGGTTAAAGGGTTTATTGAAATCGGGATAAATCAGAAGAGGGGGGGAAACTAGTGATTTCTTAATGCTCTCGAATGCTTCCTGGCATTTTTCTGTCCAGTTAAATTTAACATCTTTTCGGAGCAAATTGGTAATGGGTCTCACTATTTTTGAAAAACCGAGGATAAATTTACGATAATAGTTGGCAAGTCCTAGAAATGATTGGACTTGCCTAACAGTTCGTGGAACTGGAAAAGTCTGGACGCAAGCTGTTTTGCTAGGGTCTGGGAGTGCCCCTTTACTTGAGCATTTGTGTCCCAAGTAGACTACCTCTTTTCGGAGAAATTGACATTTCTCCGGTTGTAATTTTAGGTTGTTTTCTCGCAACCTATTGAAGACCTTACGCAATTTAGAGTTATGGTCCTCCAAGTTTTTCCCGTAGATGACGATGTCATCCAGATACACAAAACATTCCAGGCCCTGCAAGCCTGTAAGTATATAATTCATGAGGCGCTGGAATGTGGCGGGGGCTCCCTTGAGCCCGAATGGCATTCGCTTGAACTCGTAATGCCCATAATTCGTGCTGAACGCCGTCTTGGGGCGGTCTTTGGGATCGACTAGCACTTGGTGGTAGCCACTCGCCAGATCGAGGGTAGTAAAATACCTTGAATGACCCAATTGGTCAAGAATATCCTCGATTCGAGGGAGAGGGAAAGCGTCGCCTATAGTTTTTTCGTTTAATTTACGAAAATCCACAACTACTCTCCATTTTTTCTCGCCATTTGGTCCCGCCTTTTTGGGGACTACTAATAATGGTGAGTTCCAAGGGCTTTTGCTTGGTTGTACTATTTCATTCTCGAGCATGTCTTTTAACTGCTCGTTGATTACGTGACGCTGAGTCTCTGGTAACCTGTACATTTTTTGGTTAATAGGTGCTTGATCTTGCACCACCGGGATCGGATGGGTGATAGCATTTGTATGCGTGAGGTAGTCACCCTTTAGGTGGAATATGTCGTGATATTCCTGACATATTTCCAGAATTTCTGCCTTTTCTTGGCTATTTAAAATTGGGCTCAGATTGAGTTCTTGCTCTAACCTGGCCATACGTTCTCTTTCGACTCTAGTTGAATATCGATCCGCCTGTGGGGATCTGACATGGGTTAGCGTGGCTGTTTGGCCGCCTGCACCGTGCATTATTTTTTTATTTATTTTTATTTCGCCCTTTGGGTCACGTGTACCCTCTTGTGGGGTCTTTGCCCTCATTTCGCGACCGCTATGGCTGCTTCTATTTAATTGTTGGCTCTCTGGCCTGCTTTCGCGAGCGCTGTGGCTGCTTTTAGTTATAATGGGGCTCTTTGGCCCTTTTTTGTCGGCGCTTTGGCCGCGTTTGTTTACATTTTGGCTCTGTGGCCTGATGTTGCGAGCGCTGTGGCTGCTTATATTTGTTTGTTGGCTCTCTGGCCTGTTTTCGCGTGCGCTTTGGCTGCTTTGATTTGCGGTGGGGCTCTTTGGCCTATTTTTGCGAGCGCTGTGGCCGCTTTTACTTGTGTTGGGGACGTTTAACCCAAGAAAATTTAATTTTATATTTTCGTTGGACCTTTCTGGAGCAAACTCCTTTTGGTTACCCTCGCTGGGGTATACTGGCGCTAGAGTATAATTTTTTGCTGGCTCTAGCTGCAAATTTAGGTCATTTAGGGCAATTGGGGAATTGTTCGCATTGAGGATTCCAATAGACACTTCATTTTGATTAGAGGCTACGATACTGTTGGCCAAGAAGACTCCCGCATCTATCTCTTGCGATAGGCAGAGCATTTCTTCTGGCAGCAGTAAGGGGACCTTAGCCACCATCTGCGATCGTGCAGGTACACATATAGGCTCGTTCAGAGCTATTATATGCCGCCTGATTTCACCGATCTGAGGTGTATTCGCTGGGGTTTCCCTACTGTTTCCCCGTGGTTTACTTACCACTTGGCAACCAGCTCCCGCATTTGGGGATGCCTCGATAACATGGCAGGTGGACAGCTTAACCCCTTCGGATTCCATCTCTTCTGCATGTATATCGGTTTCAGTTGCCTTTTGGGAACAGTCACTTTTCGTATCCAATACAATTGGTAATGAAAATTCCTCTAAGTTGATTTCCGTGCGAGGAAATCGAAGTTTTCTACTGGGGCCCTCAATGTTGCAGTTTATTGCAAGAAAGTCATTCCCTAATAGTCCTTGATGGGACAGATCTGCGTTGTCCTCGATCACTTGGAAAGTGCAGGGTATTCTAGCCTCCCTCTCGTCGGGGAGTTTTTTGATAATAGTCCCCTGGCAGCTTCCCAAGGTATGGCCTTTGCCAAACGGAGTTTGCAGGGTATATGTCTTCTCGGTGTTTATGCACTCGAGAGATTTTAAAGCTTCTTTTTTGATTAAGCTTATCTCAGCGCCCGTATCCACTACTAGTGGGGTCTTTTTGTTTCTACCAATATCTAGTGGAAGCTCCACTACGGGAGTACTAGGTTTGGGCTGCTGAGTGTACCCTGAATTTCGGTTATTATTTAAAGTGGAGTCGGGGATTTCGGGCTCGACTGAGCGGCGTTTCCCGGACTCATTGAATCCCACCTGCGTTTGTGTTCGCAGGTGTCTACGGTGTGGCCTCGTCGGCCACAGAAACCGCAACTTTGCCTAACATTATAGGCTCGTCGCGTTTGGGAACCATTCGCCTCGTTATTTCGAGGGGGAACCTGGTTATATGCCCTATTTTGGTTCCCATTTCTTTGGTTGTACGTTGAACCATTCGAGTTGCCCTGTGGGCCGGTATTTGGCCTGCGATTTGCGTTTCGGCGACGACACTCAATAGTGTCGTGCCCATACGTTCGGCAGTGCTCGCAAGAGGGGGTGTTCCTCCTCTTGAAACATTCCGCATATGTATGCCCCGTCTTCTTGCAGAAACTGCAAGTAATTCTGGCCGCGGTCCCCCTTTGTTGGTTGGGGATTTTAGCCCCTGCGGTTGACGGGGTGATTGCCGTTTGCGCGGCTGTGGGTGCACTTCGTGGCGCGGGAACTGGTGGTGTGCTAGGGTTTAATGCGAGCGCGTAATCCGGTAGATTCTGATACCCTGTGGTCTGGTTATTCAGACTCATATTGGGTAGTTGCGCTTGTAAATAGGGAGAGCCTTGCTGCAGCCTCTCCATGTCTAGAGCTTTCACAATAACTTGCTCTAGGGTCCCCTCGGTCAATGTCAAAAGGTATTGACACAAATGGGGATTACTTGTCCCTCTTCGCAGGGCACTTACTGCGAAATCTTCTAGCTGTGGTCTCACAGTAGTCGCTACTTGGGCGCCGTATTTTTTTTCGGCCGCCTCATTGCACAAAGCTAGTGCTTGCTTTATCCGCGCCGTGAAGGCGTTGAGAGTTTCCAGGGGGTATTGCCGAATCGTTATCAGCTTATTTACCAACTCCTGGTATGTCTCGCGGGGAAGATACGCTCGATTTAGGCGGTCTTCGAAATCACGGAAGCTGATTGGGGGTTCCGCGATAAACAGCTGATAGGCGGCACCTCGCAGGCGTGTGAGCAAGATTCGAGGGAACAATGATTTTTCCTCCTCAGTGAGGCAATTTTCCACTTGATGGCAACAACCCAGGAAAGTCTGGAGCTCTTGGCTCAAATGGGGGCTGGTGTCGCCCGAAAAGAGGGGTACGATCTGGGTCGTATATTTGATGACTTTCCTGTGATCAGCCATCTTCAAAACCTGTTCCTGGTCGCTTTTCGGGGGGAATACCGGTGACGAAACCCTCTGACCGAATTTAGGGCTACCGAACGATTCGTCTGACGATTCCGCGAACGTGGCACTTAACCACCGAGACAGACCGTGTACTTCCGATTCTAGATCACTAGCACTTTCACTTTTTAAACTTAAATCTACAGCACCCGACTTATCTAATAAATTGAAAGACTGCGAGCGTTCCCTGAATTTTCTTATTTCTTCTCGGAATTCCTCCGAGTCTTTTCTAGCTTTTAGAATCCGAGCTTCTCTCTGCTCGCTTGTTTCTTCAAATTTTTTATTTATAATATCAAAATGCCGATTGCTAAATCCGGCTTCTGACGCTCGCACTCTTTCTAACAAAAACTTTAAATGATAATCTAGACTTACGGGTAAGGAACGGGGGATCACAGTTCCGCTCCTGAGCCTGAGTCCTGGGTGATGTATTGGTGCTTCTTGGGATGCTGAGGTGCCGGGTTGCTCCCTCGATGTGGAGGCTGACTCGTTGAGGTGCTCCCTCGATGTTCGAGTTGCTGCGAGGGGGGGCTCCCTCGATGCTGATGATGAAGGGCCGGGCTGGTCCCTCGCTGTTGGGGTTGCAGTGGTTTCCCGCGGCGGTTGGGTGTCTTCCTCCTCGGCTGGGATGTCGGGGGGTGCGTCCTCGCCTGACATTCACTTCCTTTTGGGGTGGTCGCTTATTAGTCCCTCGTTGGTGCCTTTTTGCACAACAGGTAATCTGCGGGGAGATCGCTTGTTCGCCTGGAACAGCGGCGACTACAGTTGTTCTCCCTTTAATTCGGGGTAATTGCTTGCTCGCCTGGAGCAGAGGCAACTAAAGCTGATTACCCGGGAGCGTTGGAGTTCTTGCTTATGGGGAATTTGTGCCCCTGAAGCTAGATTTTACTTCAGGTTATGGGTAGAAAAAAAAATGTTCTACCCCGCACTTAAGCAATTTTGGGAACTCTTATTCGGGGATTAAGGCTTTTCAAGCGCCTATGGTTTTTTTTTTTTTTTTTTTTTTAAACTATAAAAACCGGGCTTCCTTAATCCTACCGGCTGCGCCAATTTGTTGTTGTTATGTAAACGTACCTGCAACTCCCTAAACAAATCACGAACACCACCGCGGCCTTTAAAAATTTCCAATAATTTTATTTTCTCTATACACCGCATTTAACAGCCTGTAACCCTTCACCCCCGAGAATTATTCCTCTTCAAAGAATAATTCTCTTTTTCCAAGGGGGAAGGAATTGTTATGTACCAAAATCTCATCCAGATTTTGGAGAACCCTTCAGAATTCAAGACACAACAGGCTTGAAATCTGAAGCGGTTCAATAGAATTAGAAAATCGCAGAAAAAACAATGCGACCCCTCGAATTACGCTGCGTCGACCACCCGCGAGCGCATCGACCCAAGCTCACGTTGGGTTGACCGCCCGCGCGTGCGTCGACCGGGGTAATTTATGCTGACACAAAACATGTGCACCGCACAAGTGGCGACGCGCACGTTGTCAGCAATTGGAACATTGGAAAGTTCCAATAACCGATCGAGGGGGTATAAGTACTCGATAAGAATAAGTCGAGTCGGAGTCGTAAAAAGGAGTCTAACAGTGGGAGTCAGAGATCGGAGTCGAACGTAGGAGTCGACAGCCGACGAGGGGGGTCTAATAGTGAAAGCGAACAGTAATAGTAAAAAGCCGGAGTCTTAGAACGGAGTCAACAAGCGAGAGTCGAAAAGGTTAAGTCGCGGAGTGAGAAGAAGTATCGGGAGTCGCGAGTCAGTCCCAGAAGAGGTCATTAGTTAAGTGCCGAATATATTATAAGTGCCAAGTGTAATTAAAATAAATAAAGAAACAGTTTAACTTGTAGCACAGTGTTTTGAATCGCGGACGACTAGAAGAGCAAATCCCTTTCTGCTACTCCTCCATCTGTACCTCCAGAGAGGCCCCGATCTCGAGGAGTTAAAGCATTCGTGCTGCTTCCGAGATCACCAACAAAAGTACCTCCAGGGTTAAACCCGGAACGTTACCCACAAGAGATCTTATTCCCCCGAATAAGATCTCAACTGTTATTATTATACATAACACCGACGTGATTTAAGTGTAGCACTTAGATCACACCTTTTTTGAACACGTACATCGAGGGACCTGCCGCCAGAGGACCAGATCCAGTTACCGGAAATATTGACGTTCAAAGAATTTGCCGCCAGAGGTTCTTTTTTTTCCAGACGAAGGAAAATCTACAAAAAGAAAATGTCGCTCAAAACCATGAAGGAGCTAGCGGCAGAACAAGTTTATTATGGCCAAGAATTACGGAAAGTAATTGCCAACTATAAGAAAGACTCGGCAGAGCGAAAGAAGTCAGCCGAATACTATAAGGACAGGCTGAGACGTTTGGAGGCTGCCTGGGGGTTTTTTGAGATCACGGACCAGACCATAAGGGAGCTTCCTTCACCACCCTTAGATCACGTGTATTTCGTTGAAGACCACTACAATGCAACGTTGACCATGTTTAAGGAATACGCGACGTATTTCAAGGAGAAAATACAAGAATTGAGTAGCGTGAAATCTACCGATTCCAATCAAGGAGAAAGGAGTGCCAACAGGGGCGCTTCTACATCAACCATGGATAGCTCTGGCAGTCCTCATCAGCTCCAGCAAGGTCAAGACATAGGTAAAATATTGCGGAAGCAAAAGGCAGTGATTCAATCACTGCTAAGAGTGTTTGACGCCATCGAAGGGTTGACGGAAACACAACCAAGGGCATTCTATGAAATAAAATTGCAAACTATCAACCGCTATTGGGCCCAGGTAGAGGACTACAACAACCAGATGTGGGAACTTAGCGAAGAACCAGCTAAAGAAGGCTATGACGAGTCTGAATATATTCAATTAGAGGAGAAAGTACAGCATTATTTGGTGCAGCTCTCGACTCATCTGGAATTGCCGAAAATGGCACAAGCAACAGCAACTTTAACATCGCCACAATCAATGCTCAATTTACCGAAGATTACTCTCCCTAAGTTCGATGGAGATTATGGTAAATGGCGTCAATTCCATGATTTGTTCTCACAGATGATCCACAATCAGCCGATGAGCAACTGTCAAAAAATGTGGTATCTGAAGACAAATCTAGTCGGAGAAGCGGAAAGGTTGTTAAGACATTTTTCAGTATCTGATGAGAACTACATTTCCGCCTGGAAATTGCTGAGGGAAAGATATGAGAATACGCGATTACTAGTTGCGTCCCTCGTTAATAAATTATTAAATCAGCCCACTCATGCTGCAGAGACTCCATCTGCCGCAGCCATAAAAGCAATGCATGACACCACTCAAGAGTGTCTGCTCGGCTTAGAAAACCTAGAGGTGTCCACCACGAATTGGGACCCTCTACTTTTAAACATTTTGCTCAAGAAGATTGACCGGAACACTCATACTTTGTATGAACAGTCACTAACAAATCCAAAGGCGCTTCAGACATTGAAGGGATTCTTAAGTTTCCTGGAGACACGATTCCAATCCCTTGAGGCGCTTGGAAGTAAGAACAAAAGGCCTGAGGAACACTCCAGGAAAAGTGGACCACCGAAGCCATCTTCAACGCTGACCTCAGTTGTATCATCAACATCTAAGTGTGTGAGCTGTAATGAGAATCATCCCATTTTCCGATGCCAAAATTTCCTCAAAATGGCACCCGCAGCCCGTTGGAGTCTCGTAAAGAAACACAATATTTGCCACAACTGCTTCAAGAAGGGACATCGAGCCGTCAGCTGCAGCATGCGGGGATGCACGAAATGTTCCAACAAGCATAATACACTTCTTCATGTGGACTCAACATCAGTTCCAAACAATGCCAAACCTGAATCTAGTTTGCTAGCAGAAGGAATGCACTCCAGCACGGCGATTAAAAGTGCTAGTGATCAACCGTCGACGACTGCCGCCTTGACTAATCAGCGTCAGAAGGGCTCTGCAATTCTGGGGACAGCTCGAGTGAAAATTGCAACTGCGAATGGTAAAGAAATAGAATGCAGGGCAATTCTAGATTCAGGCTCGCAAATTAATTTAATCACTGAAAGAGCAATCAAGAGGTTGGGAATCGTCCCGGCTAATGTTTCTATGCTTATTCAAGGCATAGGCAACGGGAAACAGCAAACGCAGCGAAGGGTCAGTGTTAGTCTAGTTAATCAAGAACAACTGGCTATTCCGCTAGACTGGAGGCTTTCGTTCTCGACAGCATCATAACACCACAACCCAACCAATTCCTGGATATTTCTGACTGGAATATACCAAAAAATATCCAATTAGCTGACCCTACCTTCCATCAGCCAGATAAAATCGATCTTTTGCTTGGCGCCGAATTCTTCTTCCAATTGTTATCTATAGGACAAATTAAATTGGGAGAAAAACTGCCCATCATACAGAACACAGTCTTCGGGTGGATAGTTGCCGGTGAAACAAGTCAGAAAGTGCAGCCAACAGCAGCCTGCGGTATTTGTTCAGATGAAGAAGACATTGGCAGGACTATTGAAAGATTTTGGAAGGTAGAGGAAGCAGAAGAGGTCCGAGGAAGCGCTCTAACGCTGGCGGAAAAGAGGTGTGAGGCACATTTTGCTCAAACAACGAGAAGAGATGCTAACGGAAGATTTGTTGTGAGTCTGCCTTTCTCCAGTGACCCGCAAGAGTTGGGGCAGTCAAAAGACGTTGCCTTGCGAAGATTCCTGTCCCTCGAACGAAGGCTGTCCAAACAGGAGGAGGTACGACAGCAATATATTGCTTTTATGGATGAATACTTGCAATTAGGGCACATGCAGGAGGTTAGTGTTGAGTCTATACCAACGCCACATTACTTTCTTCCTCATCACTGTGTATTAAAACCAGATAGCAGCACGACGAAGCTAAGGGTAGTTTTCGATGCCTCAGCAAAGAGCACGACGAATTTGTCATTAAATGACATCTTACATGCAGGCCCAACTTTACAAGAGGATCTATTTTCAGTACTTTTACGCTTTCGTCTGCCCCGATTTGTGTTTACGGCCGACATACAGAAAATGTATAGGCAAATTTTACAACGAGAAGAAGACCGAAAATATCAATTGATATGGTGGCGTACTGATTCAACGGAACCGCTAAAATGCTACCAATTAAACACAGTCACGTATGGCACCACATCTGCTCCATATTTGGCAATAAAATGTCTTCAGGAACTCGCCAAGGATGAGGAGAGCAAATATCCGATAGGAACGGAGATACTCCGAACAAATTTCTACGTAGATGACGTTATGACAGGAGCTAACAGCATTATCATAGCCCGAGAGATGCAGACGCAACTAATTGCAATTTTGAAGGAGGCAGGATTCACACTGCGAAAATGGTGCGCAAACCATCCTCAGCTACTCCGAGATATACCGCCAAGGGATCAAGAAGTACAGCTAGACTTCACAGATGAAAAAGATTCATTTATCAAGACTTTAGGCTTAACGTGGATGCCAAAGTCTGATCAATTTTGCATTAAAGTTAATCCAGTCGTCGGCAACAAAATAACAAAGAGAACGGTAGCATCAGACATAGCTCGCCTGTTCGATCCCCTTGGAATTTTAGCGCCAGTCGTAGTTACTGCTAAAATATTTTTGCAGAAACTTTGGGGACTGAAGTTAGACTGGGATGCAGCGCTCCCTGTAGAGCTTCACACTAAATGGATAAATTTTCGGAGCGGGCTGCCCGACTTAGCCAAAATTCAGTTTCCAAGGCATGTCTTTGCCAACGAAACACCAAAGAGTTTTCAACTGCACGCATTTGCTGATGCCTCTGAGAAGGCTTACGGGGCTGCAATATACATGCGGTCCACAACCAACGAGGGCAGAGTTATAGTTCGTCTTCTGTGCTCTAAATCAAAGGTAGCGCCGACCAAAAAATTAACGTTACCCAGATTAGAACTATGCGCGGCAAAACTCGCAGCGGAGCTAGTCAGTCGAGTGAAACAAGTTCTAAAGGTCAAGGAGGCGCCTGTCTATCTCTGGACTGACTCCGAAATAGTCTTAGCATGGATCAATTCCGCATCCACAGACTATCAAACCTTTGTAGGAAACCGTATAGCATCTATTCAAGGATGTTCTATTCCCCAACAATGGAGGCACGTTCGATCACAGGACAATCCTGCAGACCCCCTATCCAGAGGGCTATCACCAGAAAGGCTAGGGGCATGTAATATTTGGTTTTATGGCCCATTATTCTTACACGGAAATGAAGACATGTGGCCAGCACCTTACACTAAGGTTAACAGATGTGAGACAGAGAGGAAGCGAGCTGCCTTAACAGCCACCACCGCCGCCAGCCAAGATGTTCATTTTGTTGGCAGAATTCAGCACAATAATTCTTTCCGGCGGCTCCAGCAAGTAGTTGGCTATGTGTTGAGATTCATCAAGATGGCTCGTAGTGCACACTGTGAACAGCCAAGGAAAAGAATCCTTTCGGCTCTAGAACAGGATGAAGCACTCTTTGTGATCGTAAAATACATGCAGGCAGAGGAGTTTAAGGAGGATATAAAAAATTTGTCTCGAAGTCAAGAAACTGCTAAATCAAGCTCGTTGTCTACACTCTCACCATTTTTGGACGCCAAAGGTATACTTCGTGTCGGCGGACGACTAGAAGCAGCTAATCTGTCCTATGATTCAAAGCACCCTATGGTAATTCCGCATGCCCATGAAATGACGAAATTAGTGATGGAAAAAATACACAAGGAACACGATCATATAGGACCTCAAGGACTTCTTGCCATCACCCGGCAACGTTTTTGGCCTATCAAGGGGAAGAGCATAGCTCGATCAATAGTACAGCATTGTGTAAGATGCACTAAAGCCAAGCCGAAGCTGTTGACGCAGATAATGGGGCACCTACCAGCAACAAGGGTGCAGCCAGCACGGCCATTTATAAATACTGGCGTCGATTTCTGCGGGCCTTTATGGGTCCACTACAAGACCAGAGGAAAGCGGCCACAAAAGGCATATGTAGCTGTGTTCTGCTGCTTCGCAACTAAGGCTGTGCATCTCGAAATCGTTAGCGACCTTACCACGGAAGCCTTCCTGGGAGCATTAAAACGATTCATAGGGCGCCGAGGGCATTGCCGGAATCTTTATTGTGATAATGCCACAAATTTTGTTGGCGCCAAGAATCAGTTGCAAGAATTGCACCAAGCAGTGTACTCAAATCATGGACAGGAAAAGATCGCCGCCATCTGTAGCCAAAGGGGAATTGATTTTCATTTTTTTCCACCACGGGCTCCCCATTTCGGAGGTTTGTGGGAGGCTGCTGTAAAATCAGCAAAACATCTATTGGTGCGGACTACCTCAGCAGCTTCACTCACATATGAAGAATTGGAAACAGTTATGGTTGGAATAGAAGCTATTCTTAACTCCAGACCGTTGACTTCAATTTCTTCTGACCCCAATGATTTATCCGCGCTAACTCCGGCTCATTTCTTAATTGGCGAGCCTCTAACTAATCCAGTGGACAGTCAGGCCGAGCCCATGAAGGCAAGTCTCTTAACGAGATGGAAATTAGTATCTCACATAAAGCAAGAGTTCTGGAAACGATGGTCATCAGAGTACCTTCACGAGCTCCAGTACCGTTACAAATGGAAACACGCTACTAAAAACATCAAACCAGGCGCAATAGTTGTAGTAAAAGAGGACAACAGTCCAATTATGAAATGGCCTCTGGGGAGAATAGTAGAAGTATATAAGGGTGAAGACGGTTTTGTATGAGTAGCAGATGTACGCACTGCAGCCGGCATCTTCAAAAGGCCAATACATAGATTGGCACCACTGCCATGCGAGGAAGAAGTCGATAATGGCCCTTCCCTGAACGAAGATCTACTAAATCAGGCGGAAGACCAAAGCCAACACAAACGTCCTAATAATAATTCCGACGCTCCAGAAGCAGCAGAAGAGACACCTAGGAAAAGAATAAGAACTTCATTAGGAACAACTATACTGACAGTGCTGCTCACGTGCCTTATACTCCCAGTTACGAAAGGCAAGGAGATCGAAGTTACTCAATTTCCACCCGAACTTGGAATTCATTTTGAGGACCTTGGAAGGACAAACTTGATAACAACAGAATGGAATTTGGTCGTGTTCTATGACCTACGGCCATATTGGTTGGAAATGGATATATATAAAAATGGGACCAGAACTTTGCAACGGCTATGTAACGTAGCCTCGCATCAGACTACATGTAACCAGACTATCAGACAATTGCAGCATTTGCAAGATGAATTAACAGTCGGGAACGAACTACTTTCAACAGAAAAGCTATATCACCGACAAAGGAGAGGTCTGATCAACTTAGTGGGAAATGCAGCAAATGCTTTGTTTGGTGTTCTTGATGAAAATTATGCAAAGGAAATGTCAGAGACGATAAAATCTGTGCAAGAAAATGAAGATCAACTCAGAGCCCTCTTGAAAAATCAAACATCAATCGTCGATTCGACCATAAATATTATCAGGAAGGATAATGAGGCAATTAAAACCAAGTTTCAGAATATAGACAGGGATACCACCAAAATAACGAATCGCCTGAATGGCATAGGTGAACAGATTCAGCAGGCCGAGCTTCAACAACAGTTCAGTTCACTAGCATTGCAAATGGCACTAACAATCAATAATCTGCAGAGAATTCAAAACACAATTATTGATGTTATTACGGATACACATCACGGGCGAATTAGTCCCTTACTACTGTCGTTTCATCAATTACGAGCAGAAATGTCCATTATTCAAGCTCACTTACCCTCAACACTAAGGCTACCAATAAGTATGAAGGATGCAAGCGAAATGTATAAATTAATGACCACCCAGAGCAGAATCGTCGAAAACTATGTAATTTTCCGAATCAAGATACCACTAGTGCTTGGAACTAGCTTTGACCTCTTCAGAGTAATATCGATTCCCATGTGGGTTAATAACTCACTGGTGACTATTCAACCCTGCTCACAGTTTGTGGCTGTCACTCCGCATAGGGATGATTACTATCCCATTGAGAAGCAGGAATTAACATCGACATGTAAGACTATTTCTGGAGCAACTTACTTATGCAATCAGCTGCGACCAATATACCACAGGGGTGCTAACATCTGTACGTGCGAAATCAATCTACTCAGCGCGGCGAAACCAGAAGGTTGTAAGGTAGTTCACCGAAGGAATCAACCAATCTGGATTCAGCTGTCCCATCCCAATCAATGGATCTTCGCCTACAACGAGAATATAACGCTGAACGTGGTCTGCGATCGGAAGGCCTTCTCAACAGTTCTTCATGGCTTAGGGATTCTAAAACTTCAACCAACCTGCATCATCAAGGAAGAATTTGCTGTCATCCATGGACATCAAATCATCACAACTCAAGCACGAGCATCTTTTACAAGGCTAGGTTTATCTACAGCCAACTTGTCTACGAGTATAGGGCATCATGAGGCTCTAAGCACTTCACTGGACGCCTTTCATCCACACCTGGAGGAGCTCAAGAACCTGCAAGACCAGATGACATCACTAGATACCTCAAGGCCCTCAAATAAGATGCACAACACCACCGTTCACCACTTCATCGTGAGCTATCTAGCCCTTGCTGCAACCATCATCATCATTATTTGGGTCGCATGGCGTCTTCGCGCAACAGTATCCAAGCCCCAAGCGCATGAAGTGAAGCCAGAGGCATTACCACGGCACCGATCCTTCGCTAATCATGTAGTCCATATATAATACTTATAAAATAATTACTACTAGGTACTATTATGTTTACTTAAATTCAATAATAATTAAGATTGTTCAAACGTTTCATTACAATTAGCCCTACACAGTTGAACACAGTTCAACGCGGGGGAGAATGTTAAACCCTTTGCATTCTAAAGGCCTCGCCATGGCCTCAAAAATCAGCTGGAATGCATCGGGTTCAAGGCAAAAACACTTAAGTCATTTTAGCATGATTCGTCACCTACTTGAATTGTGCCAGATCCAATTTAAGCATTGCTGAAAATGCTGAGCACTAAAAATATGACGCGCAAGCCGTGCCGTGCCGCTGAACTACTTTCGGCACGCGAGAGATGTTGCAGAATTGCAATTTGATCTTGCACAATTAATGCAGGTGATTACTAATGAAATATTTTATATGTTGTAATTTGTTATTATTTACCTACTTAATAAGTTAGTATTTAAGAAGTTGAACGAAATAAAATTAGTTAGTTAGCCTTTGTTAACTGTTCGCGTTTTATTGTTCACCACCGAACTCTCTAAACGTTTTCCTTTTCGGGTATAACGGTACCAAGAGCCGTTGTATCACCATCAAGAAGCCAGGGTGCACTTGCCTTGACTCTCTCTCTTTTCTTTTACACAATTAAGGCCAAAAGAGGTCTTAACAGAAGGAATTCCTTAGAGCACAAGCTACATCGCTTAATTGCTCGTCCCATTGGCGGTGGTCGGAGCGGACATACGTTCGAATTGCGGACACGATGGACCTATTAACTCGTTCAGACGCGTTTGATTGCGGCGAGTAAACTGCAGTGCGCGTATGCGTAATACCAAAACGGAGCATAAGCTCTTTAAAATCTCCGGAGATAAACTGAGGGCCGTTGTCCGTATGAATAGACTCGGGTACCCCATATTGATGGAACACTGTTTCTTCTAGGAAAGCTAGGAGGCTTTGTGTTTTAGCACTCGGAAAAGCTTTGATCAGCGGAAACTTAGAGAATTGATCCACACAGACTAAGATGACCGTGTTACCTCGTTTAGAACGAGGTAACGGGCCAATAAAGAGAAGATATATTCTCTGCCACGGACGAAGAACCTCGAAGCACTTTCCCATTAAGGTTTTCTGGGTGGTGTTCGGGGCTTTCGTCTGCTTACAGAGGTCGCATTTTAAAATGTATTCCTGTACCTGCGGTCGCATCCTAGGCCAGAAGAAATATCTCCGAAGACGTTCTAGAGTCTTACGTATGCCACAATGCGCAGCTGTAGAGGACTCGTGCTCTTTGCGAATAAGGTCCAGCGTCAAAGGTGTAGGGATCCACAATTTCCACGTAGGTACGTCCGATAGTTCAGGCAATTCGCGGGGCTCAATCCGGATAAAAATGTGAGGCTCTATAACTCTCATATTTGGGAATTTTTCGTTATTCTGGTTAAGCTCCAGCGAGCTAATCTCCCCGTTAAGTCCTTTTGGGACATAAGCCATTTCAAGCTTTG
This sequence comes from Eutolmus rufibarbis, assembly GCA_963920795.1. Taxonomy (NCBI): domain Eukaryota; kingdom Metazoa; phylum Arthropoda; class Insecta; order Diptera; family Asilidae; genus Eutolmus; species Eutolmus rufibarbis. The sequence continues at coordinate 23,404,671 of OY987207.1, forward strand.
GTGGTCAGTGAGGATGGTGAATTCGAACCCTTCTATATAAGCTCGAAATTTCTTTATACTGAGTACTGCCGCTAAGCATTCGTGCTCAGTAATACTGTAATTTTTTTGAGCGGGGTTCAATTTTTGCGACATAAACGCAATTGGCTTCTCATCTCCTTCTGGAGTCTTTTGAAATAGGACACTTCCTACGCCTCGCTTACTGGCATCGCAAAGAATGAAAAAAGGCTTCAAATAGTCAGGGTTTGCCAACAAAGGAGCTGAAGAGAGAAGAGATTTCAGCTCGACGAGAGCCTTTTCAGCCTCTGGGGTCCATGAAAATTTTGATCCCTTTTTCAGGAGATCAGTAATGGGAGAAGTAATAGTCGAGTAATTAGCAATGAAGCGCCGGTACCAACCAGTCATGCCGAGAAGTCTCCTAGTCTGGCGTACTGTAGTAGGGGTAGGGAAATTGACCATGGCCGAGACCTTATCTGGATCTGTGCGGAGTCCTCCCTCTCCAACTACATAACCGAGGTATTTAATGCGCTTAAGCACGAATTTACTTTTTTTCAACGTTTATGGTTAAGTTTGCTTTCTTAAGTAGCGCAGCTACTTCGCTCAAAAGTTTAAAGTGTTCCTCAAAAGTAACGGAAGTGATTAACAAGTCGTCTAAATAGACGAATACCCGGTCATGCAGCTGGTGAGGGATGACCTTGTCCATCAGACGACACATAGTTTGCGGCGCATTGCAAAGGCCGAAGGGCATTACCTTGAACTGGTATAGAGGTCTACCGGGTACTGTGAACGCAGTTTTTTCTTTGGCATCGGCGGCCAGAGGAATTTGCCAGAATGCGTCCTTGAGATCAAGACTACTAATGTATCTCGTCTCGCTTAAACGTCCCAAGAGACCATCGATTAGGGGAAAGGGGTACGCGTCCTTCTTAGTCACTGCATTCAATTTTCGTGAATCCAGGCACAGACGAACTTTGCCATTAGACTTTTTCACAAGAACTACAGGTGAGCTCCAGGCGCTCTGGCTTTCTTCAATGACGTCCATTTCCAACATTCGGTCTAGTTCCGCGTAGAGTAATTTTTGAACGGCGGCGGGAGAAACTGCGAAATGTCGCTGTTTTATTGGGGAACATTGACCTACATCAATATGGTGCTGGAGAATGGACGCTCGACCAAGACCATGTTCATTGAACGACAGGAACTGACTTTTAACGTCCTCCAGCTGCATTTTTTCACAATCTGATAAAGTGTGGTGGGGATCGTCGCTAATCGGAAGGGTTGAAAGAGAGCTGATGCGTCCCAGAAATCGATTCCCAAATATAATTCTTGTTTTAGGCTGGGTACAATGTGTAGCCTAAGGTGTTTTTCGTCACCCTCATACCTTACCGATGTATCGATGAAACCGATAATAGTGTTTTTCGACCCGTCTGCGGTGCGCACATGCGTCTGGACTGGCTTATAGCTAATATTAAGATCGTTTAGAAGTTTTAAGGAGTTTGCTCCCAGGACGCTTATTGAGGCCCCGCTATCTAACAAACCCTTTAGATTTTTCCCGAAGATACCGACCATCACATGTGGCCGCGGATCGTCAGCCTCATAGATGATGCTAGAGAGACATGATTTTTTTATTAGCTTTCGCCAGAGGAAGTATTTTGAAGTACGAAGATATCGTTTGTTTAATGGCTTGGTCAAGTTCGAAACTGAAGAAAAGTTAGTCTGGGTGCTTACAGTTGTCCTATCAGGGGTCCACAAAGGTGTAGTGCGGGAGGTCATGAAGGGAGGTATAGATTCGCCAGAGGGTGTGAATGCTAGCGGTGTAGGCCTGGTTCCGTGTTCGTCGCGACCTCCTCCGTAGTGGCAGTGAGGCTGGGCTGGTTGAAGACCGAACGCGGTGCCCCAATTTTTGTCGCGCTCGGACGCTGGTTTCCCGACAAACCGAGACATGTAGGGCAGTTCGGCTTCAAGGTCCCAGGACGTCCACACCCGTAGCAGAAAATACCCAAATGGCCTTTCCCACAATCTTGGTAACGGTGTCCAATATCGCGGCAATTCCAACAAACCAAAAACTGATTATTTTTATCCGTAACAATTTTCCTATCTATAGCACAGAGTTCAGGATATTGATCATTGTGATTGTCGTTAGCCGGAGTAGGGTCAGATTCTATAGCGTGAACTAAGGGGGTGTTTTTAAGTCTAGACGTGGAAGTTAAATGCCTTGGGTCATGTCCAGTTAGATTCCAGAGCTTTCCGAGTTTCTGACACGCGACTCGCAAGTCTTCAGTAGTGCGAAACTGTCCCATCTCTAAGAGCTCCTTTTCAACGAAAGGGCAACTGAGGCGACCATTCAACCGCTCCACTTCTAGAAGGAAGTTATTGAACGACTCCTTCGGAGCTTGTTTACGAGATTCGATGGCTCTCCGAATTTCCCTTTCGGTAATATAACTACCAAACCGGCCTATTAAGGCAGACTTAAATTCTGTCCAAGAAGAATTCGGGTATTTACGCCGGTGTACCCAGTACCACGCCTCGGCGGTTCCTGTCAGGAAATTGGGTACCACGTTAATTAATCTGTCTTGAGGAAATAAATCGTTCGCCGCCAGGGTCTCCAGTCTAAAGACAAAGTCCGTGACGTCAGTGTGATCCCCTAGGCCGCTAAAAGATATGTGCCATTTCGGGATCTTAGGATGCCACTTAAAAGCCTCAAATGATGATGATTGCACTGGCGAATGCAAAACAGTATTGGGCGTGTGAGGGGTAGACCGACTCGCCTCAGGCATACTGCGAGTGGCTTGAGGTGTTCCGAAAGCGGATACCGGATTCGGCTCAATCGAGGGCTGAATTGGTGGTGGGAGTTTAGCGAAAACCGAGACTGCTTCCTCGAGTTTTTTAAGCTGCTCTAGTGCTTGGTCGTTGTAAGTGGGGGATGCAGAAATCAATCTTTCTAGGCGTCCCGAATAGTGAAAAAGTCTCGCCTTAAGGGCTTGGTATTCGTCAAAGGTCAGGCTGTCCGTCACCGCATTGATTTTTCCAAGGAGCTCGCCTACCTTAGCTTTGCACGCTTCTAAATCTCGACCAGGTTGCTTCGGATCATGAGTCTTACAAGGTCTCTTAGTGGGGAATAAACCCTCCAATTTCAGTCTTTCCATTAAGAGGTCCAAATTAGACGGGAGAAGGGGGTCGAGATCTCGTATCTTGAACTCGATGATTCTCTCTTCATCACTCAGAAATGAGGGTTCCATAGCGACCGATTGAACGCGATCACAATAATTTACGAGAGAGACGTGGCGACGCGGATCTCCGAATCAGTGAAGCGATACGTACTTATTATTCCAACCAACGTATACAAGGAACAGGCTTAAAACAGAATAGGGAAAGAAAGAAAAAAATAATAATAATAAGCGAAAATCCAATCCTAAAAAACAAAAAAACAAATCGAAAGAAATTAATAAAAGGAGAAAGGAATTAAGCAAAATTGAATTAGAATTCGTTAAGTTCAGAAAAATTTTCAAGGAGTCATGCGGAGTCCGGCTGTGATCAGCTTGGGCGTAGTAACGTTAGGAAAGCAGACAGAGGTAGTAAACTAATATATTATAGGTAGAATATGCGTGGTTGTAGCGTGTCAATCGACCACGGGGAGGGTAGGAGAGGGTGCATAGAGCGCCCCTCACGTCAACTACACACTGCTCGTTCGTCGAGAATACTATATCCTTGCATGCTAGCTTCGATGAAAATTTGCTATCAAACGCTCGCGAAACGAACACAAAACGTAGGTCGAAATCCAGCGAGCGTGAAAAAAATTATCCAAAACCAAATAATAATAAAAAGAAGAGCGGGAAAAAGAAGAAAACAAATTTTTAATTAATAACAAAAAACTAAAGGGGTGTTCAGTGTTAATGCTGAGCCTACAGGTTAACTGCAGCCACTGCCCTTTGGGCGCCATATTTTGTAGCGAGGATTTCCCTCGTACTGTGCTTGACCGAGCTAGCCGACGAATCATCGTACTTTGCCACGCCCGGCAAACGAATGTAGAGTGGGGGGAGGGGGGGGGGGTGGTTAGGACTAGCACATAGTTTTGCCGACTTGAGCTCAGGGACGGGGAGGTTCTTTTCTAACCGACACTCTACATTATGGGTGCTAGCCATTCGGGTTCTCGGGATGAAATTATAAGCGAGGAAAAAACTAAATAAAAGGACGAATTATCCATGAGGACCTCTGTCGCTCCATCCAATGCCCATGCCTTCGCCGGTCACAACCGGGTCTCTCTAGAGAATTAGCCCCTCAACATGTTTCCTCACGCATGATCACCAAAAGTGTACACACGCCACAAAAAAAATTTTTTTTTTTTGTATGCACTACAATTAACTTTAATTCATTTTTTGGGTTACAGCTACTATCTACAAAAGAAACTTAAGAAATTTTTTTGTAATTGAATTAATTCTAAAGTTAGCCACTAAAAGAAAATTATATATATATTGATCTACAATATCCAAATCACTGCTAAAAAAAAAACTAACTAAAAGAAAACCGGTTAGTCAAAGGCAAGAGCAAAAAAGAAAAAAAACAAAATTCAAGCAACTAAGCTTACCCTACTAGCTTCTAACCGAGCACTCCCCGAGTTCAACAAAAAAAAAAGAAAGAAAAGAAAAAAAGAAATTCACCAATTATTTGAAATAAATAAGTAGGTAGATATATAGATTTATCCCCCCCTTCTTCTTCATTTAATCCTTCCCCTTCTTTCCTTTCGCGCTTTAATAATAATTCCAAAAAAAAACCAAAAAAAAAATCCACTTACTTGGGTATGTCCTCCGGGGTGGAAGCTTCGACCTCGGGCGCAGAAAAGCTGAAACTTAAAATTTATTTTTTTTTCTTTTTTTTTCCCTCTTTTTTTCAACAGGGACCGCGAAAGAAAAAAAACAAAAAAAAAGAAAGAAAACGGAGAAATAAAAAGAAGTTATATATAGCAAACGAGGCGAAGCGGGTTTACCTAAAAAAGTATTACGGCTCGAGGGGGGAGCTCGTTCACAAAAATAAGAATAGAAAAAAAAAAAAATTTGGCAACAAGAAAAAAATCGAGAGATTAGAAAATCAAAATTAACAATGAAAAAAAAACTAAGCAAAAAAAAAAAAAAAATATAATAAGCTAAGTAGAACGCGAATATATATATGTAGGTGATATGCTAGTCCCAAGCAGTCCGACAATCCCGCGTGCAGATATGTATATGTATGTATATAGGTAGGGTTGGACGGCTCAAGAAACTATGGGCGGAAAATTTGTACTCCCTGCATTCCTCTGTCCCGAATATTAGGATTCCAGGCTCCCTTTTTTTTCCCTTTCTCCTTCTTCTTCTTCTCCTGTGCTGGGTGCAGGGGCAGTAGTGCAGTCCGCAGAGTAGAGGGGTTAAAAGAAAATCCCGTGGTCGGCTTCGGAAGTCCCTTCTTCCCTTTCACCACTTCCTCGTTCCCAGGGAACGAAATAAATAAAAAAATCAAATCCCCGCGCGCGGGGCGCTAGGAGAGTAGAGGAGACCTACTTAAAGACCCATTAGAATGATCGAAACAGGATAATCAGGGAGAGGTTACCTTAGGTACTCCACAACGGTAATGAAGGAAATCACGTGGTCCGTCTCGATCCACAGTCGATCACACTAGTCGCACAAAAGGAAAATTTTATTAGAGCATGCACCATGCACCTAATTGAATTATACTAGGCACCTTTCAATTATTTTCCGCCGGGAATACATTATTGATTCTTGGCCAATTAAACAAAATGCAGCGACTCAACCTGCCCGCACTTAATGCACTATGCTCCACTAAACTACTGCACTTTCGACTACTGCTCTGCTCCACGATCGACTGCCAAAAGATCGAGCCGGAGCAATCTGCTGATGCTCAAGCTCACTGACCGGCGGATCTGTACCCAGAACAATTGGTAAGGTACCGCAAGACGATGCGTAGGCTAAGCCGGGCCAAGGCCAGCTTTCAGTGCCCGAACAAAATTTTTTTTTTTTTTTCCTTGGTGTGCGTCCGAGAATATTCTTGGGCGAGAATTTTCAGACCGTTACAAAGTTAGTCGGATGACGAAATACTAAAATGGCCTCCAGCAGCCACACAGTTGTGCAGATTGGATTCCAAATTTTTATTTTTTTGTTGTTGTATCCTTTCAATCACGATTTCCTTTTTCCTCCCTTTCTCTTCTTTCTTCCTACCCTCTTCCCTCCTTCCTTTCTCCTTCTCCAATATAACTTTCCACAGTTTTCAATTCACGAGCAAAATTTCTCAACGTCTTCACTCTTCAAAGGCCGAACTCGGAATCCCATCACCTGTCTCAAGTGGCCTCCAATTTGACAACCTACTGCCAGAGAGGGACGAGATAATATATATAAGAATTTATATAGCACTGCCTATTTTTATCACATTGCATGGATAGGCCGATTCTGCAGATTTTTTGAGTGCGGAATTGCAGAATGCTGACAAAAATATTTGAATTTAAATATTTGTTGATGTTTTTTGTAGGCAAAAAAACTAAACAAAATTTAGGAATCAGAAAGCAGTGTGTGAAATTGGTTTACAATCATTTATTTTACAATTGTAAGGCTTTACAAAAATTATACAATTTTTAATAAAATATTATATTGTTACGAAAATTTAAATCCTATACAGGAATGCCGCGCAATTTATGCTCCGCGATTTAAAAGACGTCGCCTGGTTCGCCTTGCCGACGATCGAAGTTGAGAGGGAGTCCTATAAAATTTCAGCGAATTCCGGCGGTAATTTCTACCACCCACTGGGCTGGCCTGAGCTGCCTCAGCGCAGTCGACCGCGGCCGGATTAGTTTCCTTTACGATAAGCGGGGAGGGGAACCGCCCGAATATCGTAAGTCTCGCTCACAAAACGCGGATAGGGCTGTGTGGGTGCCTCCGGCGCTCTCCTCCACTTAAGCTCCGAAGGGGACCGCGCGTAGCACCGTGAGCGGTGTGGGTGGACACGGGAGCGCAAGCCTCGCCGGTGTGGTGGTGCAGCTGTCACTTGCACCGCAGTCCTGTGTGATGGCTTCGCGAGCGCAGCTTCCTCGAGCTGGGCTGAAGTGGCGCGAGTGGAAAAAGTGTATGGTGGAGTGCTAGTGCGCGGGTACGCGGAATGTCGGCGCAGTGAAGCTGGCCCCACGGGAACGGGAGCTGATGGGGGCCCTCCGAGGGATTCCACAAGCAGTCCCAGGTAAGTGCAATTATTTTGCTGTGAAAATTAGGTGCCCCGGGTTGCCGTCCCAAGATGGCCGCGTAGGCTTTCGTGCCTGGCGCCGGTGTGCGTGACCCGGTTCGCGCGTGGTGGGCGTGCGGTGCGGTTCAACGAGGAGGCACGCGAATCTGCATGGGAAGGCTGGCTTGGTGCCCAGCTGACGAGGGCAATGGCTTCGGGCGCGGTCGATGACCCCCAGGCAAGGCCGACTCTGGGGATTAGGCCTTTTCCCGGCTCGCATTCTGCAGCTCTTAGCTGCGGGGCTTCGTACTGGGGGAAGGGGCCGCGGAAATATGCAAAAGAGGAACCTAGATTTACCCTGTCTCGGCCGCCGCTTCGTCCCGACTCTGAGCTGGAAGATGGGGGCTGGATATATCACAAAGGAAAAAAAGAAACGCGTTTGCCCGACACCTTTATTACCACAACGCGTTACAGGTTGTTAAAGAAGGAACTCTTTTGTTCCTACTGTTCTGTAATTAAGGTGTTATACCCTAATTACTGTGTAGGAGATTAAGTGTTGCACCTAATCTCGAGCTTGCTGAAAAGAAAAGTGCTTAGTGACAACACGGTTCGTCGGATAAAACAGACTAGCATTTATTTTAACAAATTTCAGCTTTTATACAAATTATCCATGTGAACCTTATTCTAACTAAGTGCAAGATAAGCACTTCCCACGATCGCTGCGTCTCGCCGAAATAAGATTCCTGCAGATGCAGCGAACGAAAGCTTTTTGTCAAGCGATGTCTGCGTGCTCGTGGGAAATGCTTGCCTTGTTACAATTAAGGTATGCCACCTAAACACAGGTAATTTTACAATTTCACAAAGCCAATTCACCACTTTACAATTTTTTTTACAATTCTTTTTTACAATTCTCTTTTTCTTTACTTTACTTTCGTTATAGGATTTCACTCGCACGTCTTGACGCCAAAAGATCGCAACGCTAACTCTACTCCGGAAACGCTCGTCCCCCGCTCCTCGGCCTGCGCTCAGTTTTCGGAGCTAAGGCTCCGAGCGAAACTCGTCTCCGAAGGGAAGTTTCCGCCGAAATTGCCTGCCGGTGTTTTCTGGTGATTTAATCTTTTCCTTTCTTTTTAGGTGCGCTAGGGATGACCCGGGACGTCGAGGGACGCAACACTGCCCCCCTCTAAGAAAAGGGAGCTGTCCTCAGCTCCGCGTCCTGCGTCCGCCACGATAGCGTTGTCGTCGTCGTCGTGTGTCCTGGAAGAGGTATTCTATTCCTAAAAGTAAAAGCTTAAATAAAAAAATTTTTTTTTAAATTTAAATTTCCAGTGGCGCGGTCTACTCCGCTCGCTACTTGCGCCGTTGGGGCACTGCAATTTCTTCCCCGCCCGTCCGAAGTGGGTGATGATCCCCTCCACTGGATCCAGGCTACCAGGAGGTAGGGCTACGCTCGTTCCGCGGAAAGAACAACGCACGCGATTGGACGAGTACGCGGTGCAAGTCGGGTTCCTCTTTTTCTTTTGCATGCAAATAAAATTGTTTTCCGAGCCCAGTGTCATTGCCCCGCGGATAACTTTTCGCAGATATTCTGTTTTTTTTTTTTAGTCGGCGTGATATGGAGCGAGGCGATCGCGGTGTACGACCTTGGTTTTGTTGCTCTTAAGATCCCTTATCCGGTACACCACTTCCGAAAGCATTTCCTGGATTTCATAAGGCCCCGCCCAATCCATCTGTAGCTTGGGGCAGCGTCCTTTCCGGCGTTGCGGGCGGTAAAGCAATACCCTATCGCCATCTCGGAACGGGGACCCCCGCGCTGACAGATCGTACCGATCTTTCATCCGCCTACTTTTTTCGCCGAGTCGTTTCCTTGTAAACTCGAATGCGTCCCGTAATCGAGCCTCCAGTCTCTCCTCGTATTCCGACGCGGGGAGTTGCTCCGATGGCGGCTCTCCCACGAGCAATTGCACCGGCAATCGGAGTTCGCGCCCTAGCGTAAGCTTCGCTGGGGTTAATCCGGTGGTTTCGTGGACTGCGGACCGATACGCTAGTAGGAGAAGGGGAAGGTGGTCGTCCCAGTCCCTCTGGTGTTCCGCCACGTATTTCGCCAGATAGTCGAGCAGGGTACGATTGAACCGTTCCACCATTCCGTCCGATTGCGGGTGTAGGGCAATGGTCCGCGTTTTGTCGATGCGGAACCTCTTCATCACTGCCTGGAACACGGCTGATTCGAAGTTCCGTCTCTGGTCGGAGTGTAGTTGGCGGGGGAGTCCGAACCGGCTGAAGACGTGCTCGATTAGGGCGTCAGCTACACGTTCCGCGGTCTGATCCGGAAGGGGAATGGCCTCTGGCCATTTAGTAAAATAGTCCCCGATTACCAGGACATATTTTTTTCCTCGCGTGGTCGCCGGCAGAAGCCCCAGGATGTCTATCGCGATCCTTTCGAAGGGCGCCCCTACATTATAAATCTGTAAACGCGCGCGCGATCGTGGATTTGGTCCTTTCCGTCGCTGGCATACCGGGCATCTTCGGACATACATAGCTTTCGACGTCCTGAGTACAGCCGATCCAGTAGTACCTCTCGCGTATTTTCTGGAGTGTCTTCTCGGTACCAAAGTGTCCTCCCGCTGGTCCGTCGTGCGCCAAATTCAGAATTCTGCGTTTCTGTAGGGATGGTACCAGAGCTTGCTCGTGGTTTCCCTTCCCGTCGCAGAATTTTCGGAAGATCAAGCCGTTCTCCAGATGTAGTGTCGAGAACATCGACCAGTACGCTTTCAGGATGGGGTCCAGGTGGCTAATTTCTTCCCACGGTGGCCTCTCTCCGTCCTCCAGCCACCTCCGGACCTCTTGGAGAATCGGGTCTCTCTTTTGCTCCGCCTCCATATCTCCCTGTATCGTCGTCGCGCGCGCCACGATACGCTGGCGCTCCTCCGCCCGCTCGCATGTCCGGCAGCCGCTCTCTGTGCAAGGGCGTCGCGATAGTGCGTCAGCATTCGCATGTTTAATGCCTGCCCTGTGTTGAATACTGAAATCAAATTCCTGCAGGCGTTCGATCCATCGCGCTATTTGGCCCTCCGGCTGCTTAAAATTCATCAGCCACCGTAGAGAGGCGTGGTCTGTCCGCAGCGTAAAATGCCTACCAAGGAGATATGGGCTAAAGTGCGAAATTTCCTTCACGGCTGCGAGTAGTTCCCATTTCGTAACGCAGTAGTTCCTCTCCGGGCGACTGAGGGTCTTACTGTAGTACTCCAGAACCCGTTCCTGTCCGCCCTGTATTTGCGACAATACCGCCCCCCACGCCGTGTCGCTCGCGTCCGTATCCACGATGAAGTCCCCGCTCGGCAAGGGCTGGCTGAGGATTGGGGCGAAAGTCAGCATGTCCTTCAGCCTTGCAAACGCGCTGTCACACTCCTGGGACCAGTCGAATTTCTCGTACTTCCCTGTCAGCGGGTTAGAGGCTTCGCTATTCCGGAGAAATTCAAAATAAAGCGCCGATAGTAGGCACACAGTCCCAGGAAGGATTGCACCTCTTTTTTGTTTTTTGGCCGCGGCCAATCCCGAACTGCAGCTACCTTTTCCGGGTCCACCGATAATCCCTTCTCCGAAACGATGTGTCCTAGGCGCTGGCATAACTGGCACTTACCCGGAGCGATCTTTAATCCCGCGGCCCTAATGCGGGCGAGCACAGCGTCGAGATTCCTCACTAGGCCCGCGAAGGATTCGCCGTGCACAATGATGTCATCCAGGTACACCAGCGTGGACGTGTATGGGAGCCCTTCCAGGATTATTTCCATTAGCCTTAGGAAGGTCGCCGGTGCGTTCGTTAATCCGAAAGGCATCACTGTGAACTCCCATAAACCATTTCCCATCGTGAAGGCAGTCTTTTCTCTATCGGCGGCGTCCAGTTCCACTTGCCAATATCCCGACTGTAGATCCAGCGTCGCGAACCACGTATATCTACCCAACGCATCCAGGGTCAAATCAATCCTGGGAAGAGGATACGAGTCCTTCTTCGTGACCTCGTTCAGCTTCCGGTAGTCTATGCAGAACCGGAGGGTCCCGTCCTTCTTCTTCACCAGGACCACCGGTGAGCTCCATGGGCTGGTACTGGGGGTGACCACCCCAAGCCCCTTCATCTCCTGTAGGAGCTGCTCAGCCTCACCGCGTCGCGCGAAAGGTATCCGGCGTGCAGGCTGTTTCACCGCCTCCGCATCCTTGGTGTTGATTCGGTGCCGCAGGACGTTGGTCCGTCCCAGATCTTGCTTCCCCTGGGAGAAAGCCGATGCGTGTCTCCGAAGCAGTTCCGCGAGTTGATTCTGCTGTGCCTCGTCCAGGCCCTCCTTAGAGGCAGCAAAGAGCTTGTTGTGGTCAGGGATTAAATCTCCACAAAATTTTAGTCACGGCGCCCATGGTTTTGCTCGCCGAAATTTAGCTAAAAATTCACGGCGGCTCTGGTGAGCCCCGTACCAAAGTACCGTTCCTTGGGTTGCGAACGTCGAATTTGATCGCCTAAAAAGCACCAAAATTCGTCATTCTAGACTCAAGGGGCGGTACCAAAAAGGAAAAATTTCAAGCGCGGTAGCTCGGTCCCATACAAAAAATCTCCGGACCGAGCGGCCTTCGCTAAGCAAAATGCACAAGTCCCTCGGTCCCATACAAAAATCTCCGGACCGAGCGGCCTTCGTTTTGGCAGAAGTGCACCAGGCCCTCGGTCCCATACAAAATTCGTCGGACCGAGCTACGCGCGCCGGTGATCGAGTTGCGGGCAGGAGCCCTTGCCGACGGCGGCGGGCGCGAGCGGGGACCGAGATGCCGGCTCACCAGCTCGTGGCGCGAGGCAAAGCCAGCGCAACGAGCGGTGGGTCGACGTCCTAACGGTTCCTCGCTGGCGACGCTGCCGGCGGCGTGGGCTCGAGGAGTTGGAAAAAAGTCGAGAAGCTAAGCAGACGTTCTTTAGTCGGGTCCCCGGAAAGGAAAAAGGAAAAAAAAGTAAAAAGTTTTAAAAAAGAAAGTCGGTGGAAACCAGCACGCGGTGCAAAACGCATTCTTTATAAGGACAAAATCGGGACGCGAAAAATTAAAAGTTTTTGAAGAATCGCGCGACAAGAAAAATAATAGTTCCGAAAATGAAATCGGGTGCACGAAAAAGCCGCACGCCGGGCGGACGCTCCTTATAATTAGAAAAAGTTTTCCTGAACCACAAGTGTAGTGTGGTTACCGAGAGAAAGGAGCCGCGATAAAAGGATTTTTTTTTGTGGCGAGTGTCTCGGCAGCATTTCTTTTCCTTGTTTTTTTTTGTGATTTTTTTTTCTTCTTTGCCGTGCCTATACCCCCCCCCCCCCCCCCCCCCCCCTCGGAGAACTAACGTGTTTGGGGATGCTTAATGCCGCGCGCCTCAAGTGACCCCGCAAGAAACGAGGAACAGCGAAAGAATTAGGGGAAAGTTTCGGGCGGGACAGGGAAAAATAGAAAAGGAACAGGAACGTTCGGTGAATAAAAGTGACGGAAATTGTAGGAGAGGAAAAGCTGCGGAAAAGGAAGAAAAGGAAGAAAAAGGGAAAAGGGGTAGAAGGGAGTGATATCAGAGTGCGCCGATTAAAACTAAATCCCACCGTGAGCTAACTTAAGTTTAGTGAATTTTAATTGAAGTTGCCGTCCCCAAGTGAATAAAACAAATTAGGCTCAAGAAATTATTAAACTAAATTGCTTAAACTGAAACTGTGACTCAAAAATTCAAAATTGGAAGTAGTGTGAGAGAAGAGCCGGTAGGGAATCTACAATTAATTAAATTAAAATGAATTTCGGCAAAACAAAACTTAGTTGATCTAAAAGAATAGAGCCTAAATGTATAAAAAGATTATAGCGACTAAAAGGAAAGAAATATAGGGGACCAGGCTCCAAAAGCTGACAAAGTTTAATTGTTTAAGTGGGAGTTGTGAATATTAATTTAAAGGTGAAGTTAGGTTGAAATAAGAGCGGCAGGGACATTAAAATTAATTACTTTTTAAATAAAAATCCGGCAAGACCACCTCCCGTTAATCTAACAAGAGTAAAACTTAAATTTGAATAAATTATTCAGAATAACAAAAAGAAAAAAAAAATAATAAATTTAATAAAAGAAACAAGAGAAATTATTTTATATATAAAAAAAAAAAAAAAAAAAACAAGACAAGAACGAAAAAAACAGTAAAGCAACAAAACATAATTTATGTTTGGCGAACCTGCACCACATCGGGGCCGACTGAAGAGGCAGGGTGCGATCATCGGCAACAGCGACGCCGCGGTTCATCACTTCATCAGCAGCAGTCGTCGAGATCACCAGTTCATCACCCCAGCATCAACCGTTAGTTCCAGCAAGGCGCCCAACGACTAAATTTTTGTATGTACCAACCCCTTTGTTATTTATAAGAAGTAGCGATACATTATATTCAGGTATGTATGTCTACATAATTCCTCTTTTCTTTCTTTTGGTCCACCCTCTCCCGACCCCATCTTCTTTTCAGTGATGTAGCTCGTCTCTTTGCAGCAAGGTAAAATTCGAAGGGACCTCCCCCCATAATTCTTTAAGGCCAAGGGGAGGTCATCGGGCGGTTGGGGATTTAGGCCAGGGGGGTTCATTTTTTTTATTTTCTATCCAGAACCCCCCCTGAAGGTCATTCACGGGCGGGTGCAAGGCTCAGTCCCGCACAGTCCTTTTCCTACCCTTGCGATAGTGTCGTTCCGTCGCGAGAGAATTTTTTTTAATTGTTATCGGTGAGTCGTTCCAGCGGCTCAAAGCGCTTTTTCGGCAAAACCCAGCCACAACTACCGCATATGCTAGCCTGCAAGCTCCCGCAGCCAGATACCGCTGGATAGGGGCTTTAGCCGGGCTCCCTGAGACCCTACTGTATATAACAAGCTTCTCCAGTTCCGCAGGTAATATGCCGCTGGTCTTAGAATCGTCGTTCACGTCCTTGCCGAGGAAGCCGGAAATCTCCTCGATCCGGCCTATGTTGGTGTTGGGGGGAATTTGTGCTGCTTCCTCGGAGGTGTTCGTTATCCGCGCCCAAGTAGTGCCTGCAGAGCACTCCGAAAGCGTCGGCGTGATAACAATTTTGCCGTCGCTCAGTGGGAGGGGGGTTACTAGCACGGGCGTCCGCAGCAACGAGGAGCAATTCAAGCGAATCAGTGCGTCCGATTTTGGGGGAATAACGATTTCCGTGCATGTCCGAGCGAGGTGGTTTGCCGACGAAGAAGCGTGCAGACGAATCTGTTCTCCTCCCACCCTTAATAGGCCGTCATGAAAGTCGAGGGTGCATCCATGTTTCACGAAAAAATCCATTCCTAGAATGCAATCGTCGCAGATCGCCGCGCAGTGGAAGGAGTGGTACGCCGTAAAATTTCCGATTCGAACTGGGACCTCCGAAGTTCCCAGAATTTTCGTTACTTCCCCCGTCACGCTCTGTATCACCGCGCTTGTTTTCCGCAATTTTCTCCTCTGTTCGCCCGCCTCTAGTACATGAGGGTATACTATCGAGTGACTCGCCCCAGTGTCTAACACCACCCTGCAACTGTTACACGAGGAGGTAAGGCCCATGAAAATATTTGAAAGGGTAGGACTTAGAGGTAGTTGAGTTTCGGGCAAAAATCTAAAAATAGACAAGTAAATTTGTTTAGTGTATTGCGGTGCAGTTTCTGGCGCCGCCGGATTGGGTCCCTCCGCGATGAGACAAAGAGCAATAAAGCATGTCCGAGCTTGTACGCTAATGCCTTATCTCATTGGGTTCCTTCGGGATGCAAAAGGATTGCATTGCATCTTAATAAAAGTAGGTAGGCGTCCAAGTAAAACGACCGAGGCGCAAGGTAGTGAGGCACCTCAGTCAGTTGTGATATTTTAAAGAGTGAAGTGGTGCATAGAAAATAAAGAAAGTATAGACTATTTTGTATTTCCATAATAGGTGAATGGAATTAGTCTTTTAGAACATTTTATAGAATGTACAGTTGAATTAAACCTCTCTACTTGTCCGTTTGCTCTAGGTGTCGCAACAGCTGTTAAAATATGTTTAATTCCTCTTCTTTTGCAATAGGATTCAAACATCTTAGACGTATAGCAAGTTCCTCGATCAGTTATAATCCTCTGTGGTACCCCAAATTGGTTAATTATTTGATCCAAAAACTTAATAACTGGCTGAGTATTTGTGCTTTTGACTGGATAAAGCATGGTGTATTTTGTAAATGATTCTACAGCTACGATTAAATGTTTATTTCTAGCTGAACTCTTCACAAAGGGTCCCAAATGGTCCATATGCACCGTGTGGAATGGTCTTGTTCCCTTGTTGATTGGATGGAGATAGCCTTCTTGCTTTCCTCTCGGCTGCTTGTGGTACAAGCAGGCTATGCAGCTATCGATGTACCTCTGAATGTATTTCCGCATTTCCGGGAACCAATAATTTTCGGATATCTTTTTTAGCGTCTTTTCTAGAGCTAGATTATTAGCCTTTCTGATATACACGATGGTAGCAAAATGAGTTTTGGACGGTTCTATACCACATTTACAGATTTTAGTAATACTTCTAAACTTCCTAATCGGGCTGTAGTACCAACATTTCAGAAGTATTTAACTAATTAGTATTTTTGATACACCGGGTGAAACCGGGTTACTCAGCTAGTTACATTAATATTTTCAGACACTCCCACCAAACTGCTTTTCGGGGCCACAGCCAAGCTTAAATTAATATTTTCAGACCCTCCCACCTAACTGCTTTTCGGGGCCACACCCAACCTTGGT
The DNA here is from genome assembly GCA_963920795.1 of Eutolmus rufibarbis. Classification (NCBI taxonomy): domain Eukaryota; kingdom Metazoa; phylum Arthropoda; class Insecta; order Diptera; family Asilidae; genus Eutolmus; species Eutolmus rufibarbis. The sequence goes on from OY987207.1 coordinate 23,420,623, forward strand.
ATCCCCGCCATTATCCTAAAAAAATGCTCCGATCACCTGACCCAACCTCAACCTCCCATCAAATCATCGTCCTCAAACTTAGCATCCTTGGCTTCCAACCTCACTTTATCTCCTGGATCAAATCTTACCTTGATAATAAGCCTTGTTTTTCTGCTCGGTAGGTAATGTTCTAGGCTGAATACGCGGCGCTGGTCGTGGCGGTGGCCTTAGCACTGATGGTCTCGAATCTTGCATAAAAAATTGATTTATCGGTGCGGTCACCGAGTTCGTCATGTTTGACTTTCTTATAGTAACATTTCTGAAATTTAAATTTTGGATCTCCAGGCATGAAGCATACGCTTCTGGGAGTGTTCTTGGTCTTTGTATGGCGAGCATTTTGGAAATATCCCCATTTACACCTCTTATAAAGACGTCCAGGGATCTATTTCTGTAACTTTCAATCAGAGCATTTATAAATAGTTTCCGTAGAATGCTCCTCTGTTTTTATTTTATTTACTATTAGAGAGAATTGGTGATTGATGTTAGCGTAAAATTCGTCAAGTGTCATGCTACCTTGCGTTAGCAAATTAAGTTGATGCTCGAGGGTACGGATATCTCGTTTGTCGGCGTAGTGAAGAGATAGGCATTTTTTTATGGAAAGCCAATCCTCCCCAAATATATTGTATGAAATAAGGGCGGAATCTGCCAGCCCCCTTACTTTTTGCCTTATACTTTGAAGTATAGCGCGGTATATCGGCTTATTACGAACGATTTCGTAGTCCTTCAAAATACATTCGACGTTGTGCACCCATGAAACATAAGTTGTTGGGTTTCCATCGAATATTTGAAGTTCCCTGACGCAGTCTGGTAACTTCGAGATTTCCTTGAGCTCCTCCTCACTTTTAGGGGATCGGAGCACTGTAGGATTAGGATCTGACTTAATACTGTCGGTCTCCAGTTTTTGGAGCCTTCTGTCGATTGCTTTAGTTAGTTCTATCTGGGCATTTACTGCACCAGGTAACTGTCGAATGGATTCTTGTATTTGTTCCATTCCGAGAAATATTCTTTGTTTAACCAACGATAACTTTTTATGGAGAGGGAAAAGGAAATTAATTCACTACAATTCCGCTTTTCACTTTCCAATCGTTATATTTTTTTATTGATTATTTAGTTATGAAGATGTGCAGATAATTAATGTAAGAAGAAATCTTTTGAGAGAATATTTTTATCATTCTACCAGACCAATTGTTGAGAGATGAAGGGCTGTTGTCCTTTCGGATGACGCAGCTTCTTCCCTTCCTGAGTTGTTGAGGTTGAGATGCCGAAGGAGCCGTGTTGATCCCGTTTAGTCCCTGTTTTGAATTATCGCAGGAACCTACTAGTGGCACGCACTTCACTCACTGTTTTTGCACTCGCGTGTACCGAACTTTTACCTTCGAGTATAGCAAATTTTTGCGATCTAATGTGTACGAACTTCACAGGCACGCACTAGCGCTTCGTTTGCTGTTTTTCTACACGCTTATACCGTATACCGATTACAGAAATTTTACTTTCGAGCAAACGGTTAACAAACAACTCAGGTCCCTGCTCGGGCGCCAGTTAACAACTTGGGAAAGTTGGAAATAAAAAAATACAATTTATTACTTAGATATTTAGTACAATTTATTCAGTTTACGGTCTTTACGGTTAGAAGATCAAAATAATTCTGAAGATGTGCGCTGCTCAGGTGGTGATGGGTGCGCTCCTCAGGTGGCGATGGCTAGGTGTCGGATAGGCCGGCGCGACGCTCACTCAGCAGAAAAGCGTGTGACCGGATTCAAGTCACGTTGTTGGGCCCCGTGATGGCGAGAAATGCGAGAGCTAGAGCTGGTGTTAACTTCCATAACGATGTTGAGTTGATAATTAAGAACTCAAAAGTTCTAATTTATGCCGATGATATGAAGATCTTTATAAGTATCTCCAACCCATCCGACTCCTTACTCCTTCAAGACGACCTCCACAGCTTTTCCACTTGGTGCCAGAAAAACTCTCTGGATTTGGACATTTCCAACTGTCAATCTATTACCTATTCCCGTAAGCGTCTCCCCTCTAGTCCCCGGGTTTATAATCTTTCTGGACAACCCATTCCTTCTGTCAGTTCCTTACGCGACCTGGGAGTTATCTGTGATAGCGAACTCAATTTCCGCTCCCATATCGATCACATCGTTAATAAAGCCAATTCTGCTTTAGGCTTTGTAAAACGATGGGCCAAGGAATTCTCAAATCCCTATGTCACAAAAGCTCTCTACTTCTGCTTCGTTAGGCCTCTACTTGAATACGCCAGTCAGATCTGGGCACCCTCGCAGCCAACATTTATAAGTAGAATTGAAGCCGTTCAGCGTAGGTTCCTCCGCTTTGCGCTACGTGGCTTTCCTTGGGTCGATAACCTTAATCTCCCCCCTTATGAGAATCGCTTGAAATTGATTGACCTCCAGCCTCTATCCAACCGCCGCGATGTCGCTGATGTAATCTTTATCCATCAAATTCTGTCCGGCTCCATCGACTGTCCTGAACTTTTACACACCATCTCCCTCTACACCAATCCGCGGAACGTAAGATCCTATCTTCTCTTTCACCTAGATACTCACCGCACCGCACCAATTACGGTCACTTTAAACCCATTACCCGAATGCTACGCAAAGTCAACAATTCCACCTCCTTCGAATATCACGTAGACAAAGACACTCTTAGACATGCCCTCTTCAACCGTATTCTTCCTTCCCTGTCTTCCCTTTCTTAGTTATTTGTGTAGTTATTATAGTTAAGTAGTTTTAAGCCAATTTATTGTAGCTTGTATTAAGCGAAATAAATAAATAAACCTTAAATTAATATTTTCAGACACTGCGTAGCAAACCTGGGTCCTCTTGGTGCATCATTTAACCTCATCTTTACACAGCATGACAACAACAACAGTATTGAATACTTGAATTCATTATTATATTTTGAGCGCAGCCATTATTATAATACTTATTAAAAAACAATAATAATAAAATGTATAATACTATATATATATGTATATAAAACAAAAACATCTTTCATATTTCCCAATAATATTCCCGGCCCTCCTCCAAGTTCTATAAAATGGATTGTAATGCAAACAAAAGGTTAGTTTGCGTAAAGTTCTGGTAGTGAGCAGTTATAAAGATTCTACCAAGCTGCTAGAGGAAGACGGAGACAGAGGAAATAAATTAAAAGAATTAAAGTACCAGATAAATTCTGCTACAATTAAATCAGTTATCAAGCCGGAGCAAGATGCAACCTCAGGACCAGATACTTGTGGATGCCATACGGTAGAGTGGTATAATCAATAAATTCAGCACCTCATCAATTTTTATACAAGAATCGATCACTAAAAGCAGATTGTACGTCTTCCCATTTAACTCTAGTACTAACATAATTATCTCGGTTGGGATGAGGTTTTTTATATCCAGCACCGGTTATCTTAAGTTTTTTCAATTGAGCTCGATAGCCTTGAACAAGATTAATACCGTTGGTAAAATTTTGCTTTTCACCAACAGTTTCTACTCTTTTCAGAGCTTGTCGGAGAGCTCTTAAATGGCTGGAGCACTCTCTAACAGCTTGGTCTATTATCACATGATTACTTTGAGCACTCACAAATGCTAGCTTAGCACTTTGCACTAATTGCTTCACTTGCACCATTTTGACTGTGTCTTTTTCGTCCTTTTCGTCGTTTACAAAACTAATATTATAATTTTTTCACTATGTCCTTTTCGTCCTTTTACAAAACTGATAATTATTTCACTATGTCCTTTTCGTCCTTTACAAAACTGATAATTCTTTCACTATGTCTTTTTCGTCCTTTACAAAACTGATAATTTCTTTCCTATGTCCTTTTCGTCCTGTGACCTTTGACCTTTACACTGCACTAATTACCTCGCAATGTATTATAATTATAAATAAATTAATTAATACCCGCACAAACGCTTAGGTTAAAATTTGTGAAGAGTTGAATTTTGATGTGGATCAACCGCTTGATAACTACTGAATCCTGAATGATATAATTTGCGTAATATCCAGTATTTATGCTCGACTTGAAAATCTCAAGTGTGAAGTATATGCAATGAAAATGTTTCTGAAAATGATGGCTGGTAGAGATAAGAGCTCCGTCAGCATAAACTACTGATAAGCCCCACATAACATAAACAAAGCCACCTGCACATTTTGCAAAAGATCTCGTCCTAATAGCATGCGGGACGGGCAAAGCTTTCAGCAGGGTGGTGAGGGGGCGATCTGCACTTAACACACACGCACACGCACAAGACAGCTTTCGTGACGTCACCCTCCTGGAAACTGCTCCCAGACGTAGTCGACGAGCTTTTGATACCGTTTTGTAATTTTTGACCCACCTTTAAAAATACAGGTTGTTACGTGCAAGATTTTATTGCACGAGCACCCGGCTAGCGATTGGAGAAAGGTCGGGGTGCCTCGATTTTATTCCGGCCGATCGTACTTACATTGGGCGCCACTCGGATTCCTGGCTCACCGAGAACCAAACTGATAACCAAAAAAAAAAACTTCAATTCGAATAGATTCAACTATATTTTCCTATTTTCCCTACTGGAGGGCGTTACAAAACAGGAAACCGATCCCTACTGGAAGATATTACAAAAAAAGGAAAATGAAGAAATTACGATATTAATTATTCTCCCTACTGGAAGATATTACAAAAAAGGGAAACAGATTCAAACACTTTTTTCATATTACAAAAAAAAAGGAAAGAAACAGATTCAAACAATACTCTCCCTAATGGAGGATATTACAAAAAGGTAAATTGAAGAAATTACGATACCGGCGAGGTGGTTCGAGTAAAAAGACCGGGGCAAAGGAAGAGAAAAAAGAAGGAAGATCTATAAAAAAAAGAAAACAAAGAAAGGGGTATTTAACTCTTGCGGGCCTTGCCCGAACACGCCAAAGTCCCGGGTCGCATGGCCCAGTCACCCTCCGAAAACCTGTCGGCGATCTCGACTTTTCCCGGCAATCCTCCTCCTCTCCGCCTGTCTCTCGCTCTCCCACTCCTCTGAATCGTCTTTCCCAGGCGGGCTCCTCCGAATTTCCTTCCTATCCCGATCCTAGCGTCCCACGACTTTCTTATTATAATCCTTTCCTCCTGCCTCGTGCCCGTCTTCGAAAAAAAACAACAACGCACGACTTCGGAACTGCTTCCGCACAAATCCAATGCCCCGCTCGACTGGCTCCGAGAACCGCCCGCTTCACCTACCGGAGTTACCAATCGGCCCTACCCAACTCCGACTTCCGATGGCTACGCTCCGATTTTAATCGATCTTTGACAGCAATACCTTAATGCTCCTTTCCATTTTGCCATTTTGGAGTTTTCACAATCAGGTTGGAGTTTTGTTCAGCATTTGACGTTGGGCGCGGTGCTACGATCACCTGCTCCGGGTTGCGGTTGGTCCTCTCGACTGAAGCCTCCTATCTGTCTTTACGCGCGGTGCCTCCAATACTCCGACCAGGAATCGGGTGAATTTTATTCGGCAGTAGCGACTTACGGCGTAGAGAGGGCTGGGACCAGGCAATTGCTTCGATAGGAAATTCAGTACTTAGTTAATTAATTTACTGGGGTAAGCACCCCTTGCCGTAACGCGTAATATCATACCGCGGCCCCCCAACTTCGAATCGCGTACACCTTGCCGGTGTACAATGATCTTAACATATAGTATAGGATAGTTTTTTTTTTCCTTCTATAGAATTAGCTTACCAAGTAGATTCTCTTGTCCTTATTGATAGGATCGTATTATAGATTAAACTTTCTAGCCTGCTTTACGATAGAAATACATTGTAGAATAAAATAATAAACACTCTAGCCTGCCCTACTCTAAACAACTCATTGATAGGTGCTATTTTAACGATAGGACTACACTTTGCAAACTCTACATACTTATACTAACTAACAAGCCGCTTCCGTCGTTCGTCGTAGCTCCCAGTGAAGTCTGCAGTAACTTTTGTCCTTCATCTCAGCTCCCAATACGTCTGTCGTTTCTCGCGAGTCCCGATACGTCAGCGGTGACTTCTGTCGTTCGTCTCAGCTCTCGATACGTCTGCGGTAGCTTCTGTCGTTCGTCTCAGCTCCCATCTCGTAATCGGCTGCGCCGGAGGATAGGCAATAGTAATGGGTCGTGCCAGCTTCTTCCATCTCGCAATTGACTGCGCCCGAGGGTAGGCAATAGTAATAGGTCATACCAGCTCCCTCCATCTTCTCTAAACGACTGCGCCCGAGAGTAGGCAATAGTAATAGGTCATATCGGCTCTTCCAGCTCGCCGATGCTCCACCACGGCCTGGTCGCGACCAGACAATCTCCCACAGCCCCGGCCAGAGCCACCGTCTCGTCCAGCCCAGAGTCTCCACCAACATACTCCGTCGCTGTTCTGAAAATAAACGACCTCTTTGCAGCGTCTTGGTCTCATTTTACATAGATGACGACACAAGGAGGGGCAATAGCTCCATATATAACTCCGATCCCGTTTCCCAACGGTAACAAGGTACAAATGATGCCGAACCGGCATAGCTTATCTGCTCACGCCCAACCCTACATTAATAATTTCAGACACTGCCACTAAACTGCTTTTTGGGGCCAGACCCAGCCTTACATTAATATTTTCAGACACTGCCACTAAACTGCTTTTCCGGGCCACACCCAACCTGACATTAATATTTTCAGAAACTCCCACTGAACTGCTTTTCGGGGTCAAGCCCAACCTTAAGTACATTAATATTTTCAGACACTCCCACTAAACTGCTTTTCGGGACCACGTCCAACCTCACATTAATATTTTCAGACACTTCCACTAAATTGCGTTTCGGAACCACACCCAACCTTACATTAATATTCTCAGACACTGCCACTAAACTGCTTTTCGGGGCCACATCCAACCTTACTTTAATATTTTCAGACACTCCCACTAAACTGCTTTTCGGGACCACGCCCAACCTTACATTAATATTTTCAGACACTCCCACTAAACTGCTTTTCGGCGCCACACCCATACTTGTTGAAGTTTGAAGTTTGAAGAAGTTGAAGTTTGAAGTTGAAGTTTGAAGCTGAAGTTTGAAGTTGAAGTTTGAAGTGGAAGTTCGAAGTTAAAGTTTGAAGTTGAAGTTCAAGTTGGAGTTTAGTTCCGATCGAGCAATCGTGCGGTGCGGACGTGCTAATCAGTCAGACGGTAAAGTGTGTAACAGACAATAAAGGTTTTAATTTAGAAAGTTTCAACCTTTGGAATCGTGCATAAGTCTCAATTCACCCACAATAGTGCTTCCGCGATTGAAGCAGTAATGCTTTCGATGGACCAAGATGACTCGGTTTCGCTTGGCGCCAAAGCTAGCGGCAACCATCCCGGGTCAACGACACCAGCCAATAAAAAAGTGCAAGTGCAAGCGAAAGTTCAAAATTTGGAAATGAGGCAGCGCAAAATCGGCAAACACCCCAGCCAGCAATTTGCAAGCTGCCGGTATTCAGAGGTAGAGGGTGCCGCTAGGCAAACGGAAATGTGCTGACTTAACAAATAATCAACGACTTAGCGAACCAACGACCTCAAATAATAGTTTCGGTTTGCTGAACGCGGAACAAACACTCTCCACACCCAAACCTGCTCCAATCTATGTGCGGGGCACCGGTAGTAACAGTATCATCCAGGAATTAAAAGCAATGCTACCCAAAGATCACTTCTACATTGTAGATATAAAAAGAGGTGGGCTCTAAGAAACTAAAATCCAGGTAACCACGGAAGTTGATTACACACAATTTGTTAGGAGGTTAGACCTATCCAAAATTAATTACTACACCTACCAGCTCAAGAGTGAGAAAGGGCTAAGAGTAATTCTCAAGGGAATTGACCATGAGGTCGATCCCGAGGAAATAAAAACAGAACTTGAGGAATCCGGATTCCAAATTAAATATGTGCACAACGTCCTAAACGCTCAGAAATGCCCCCAACCCATGTTCAAGGTGGAACTAACCCCGGAGGCTAGTAAGGTCCCAAAGAACAAAACTTACCACCCCATTTATGATCTCAAATATGTACTAAACCGAAAGATTTCGGTGGAGGAACCCTGCAAAAAAAAGGTCACGGTCCAATGCCAAAATTGCCAGGAATTTGGCCATACGAAGGCATACTGCAAACTTACGAATATTTGCGTGGCTTGTGGAGGTCAACATAACACCAAAGATAGCCCCAATGACAAAAATGACTCCGGAAGCAAACGCTGTAGTAACTGCAATGGAAATCATACAGCCAACTACAGAGGCTGTCCAGTTTTCATAGCTATAAGCAGGAACTCAAAAGTTCAATCAGTCAATCGGAATATTAACCAAAAACAAACCAACAGCCAACTACCACCCAGTTTTGTAAAATCCGACTACCCACCAATTAACCAAGCAGGCTCCAGACCAATACCGATAATCCGGTATTTTCGATATTTCCGGGATTAAGCTAAAGTTAGCAAATTTAGTATAAAGTAAGTAAGTAAAGTAAAGTATAATAAAGTTAGTTTGCGGAGGAATAGTAAGTAGGTACCTAACCTAAATGAATTTATCTTCTAAATAAAACAAAATATTCGGTCGCAATCGCAACGCAACGCAACTAAACTAACTTCAACTCACTCACTTGCACCGTTCGCGCCACGCCATTGGCTCGTTCGCTAATCATTGCGCGGGACAGACAGAGAGCGGGAAGTTCGGCTACTCGGCTGTCGCCGGATTCATCGGTCTTGTCGTAAGGTGAACGAAGTCGCGCGCGCGTAATTTGAATTAAATGGCGCGTAACTTTTTCTATTTGTATTTGTTTTTTATTTATTTTACTAAAACCGAAAATACCGAATATCCCGGTTTTTGTGAAATGAATACCGGTATTAATTTGACCTAAATTTGACCCGGTATTCCGGTATTTTCGAAATTCGGTATCCCGGTTTGCGACCCCCTACTCAGCACCCAACCCCAGCGTACCATTCCGAACCAATTCTCCAAATCCTCATCTCCCTCACCAGCAACCTACAACAAACGATGCAAATGCTGCACCAAATGCAAACCAATCTACTACAGCAAACTGAAATCCTAAACAAACTCCATAGACCATGAAGAAATTGATAATAGGGCAATGGAACGCAAACGGGCTATTAAACCACAAATTAGAGCTCGAAATGTTTTTAAAAATAAATAAAATAGACGTCCTACTACTTGCGGAAACGCATCTCACCGATAAGAATAGATTCAATATCTTTGGTTACACCAGCTACATCAATAACCACCCAGATAATAAGGCGCACGGAGGTACAGCTATCTTAATTAGAAATAGGATAAGACACCATCCAATTGTCTGCAACCAAACCAGCTCCCTACAATATACAGCAATAAACATAGAAGAATGGACAGGCCACCTAACCATTGCATCTATTTACTGCCCACGTAGATATGTGGTCAAAGAGGACCAATTCACCGCTTTATTCAAATCCTTAGGCAACAGATTTCTCATTGCGGGAGACTATAACGCTAAATCTCGATACTGGGGGTCCAGAACTACAACACCATGAGGCAAGCAGCTCTGGAAGGCGATACATAGAAACAACCTCGGCTGCCTCTCAGGGGGATCACCCACCTATTGGCCATCTGACAGACGAAGAAAACCAGACATCATTGACTTCGCGGTCACAAAAAATATCAGTGCGCACCAGATTAGTGCAACCACTTCAGAGGAGCTATCATCAGACCACTCGCCAACTATTTTTACCCTGGAATCTCAACCCACCACCTCTCTCCCACGGAGGAAGCTAACAAAACGCAAAACCAACTGGAACCTCTTTCAAAAAATATTTGCCAACGAATTTAACCCCTACATAAAGCTAAATACCCAGGCAGATATCGAGAACGCAATTTCATACCTAACCGACTCTATCATCTCGAGCGCTCAGCTAGCAACCCCGGTATTTTCCTCTCCGGCACCTGAACGAGCGTTCAATTCTTACAACAACAACATCCTCCACCTACTGGAAGTAAAAAGACAAGCTAGAAGACATTTCCAAACCTCTAGGTCCCCCCTCGCTAAAAACGAGCTAAATATTGCTGTAAGGAATCTCAAAAAAGCACTGGAAAGGGACAGGAACATAAAGATAACAGAATATATCTCCGGGCTTAACCAACTTCCAGTCACAAACCACTCCATATGGAAGACAACTAAAAGAATCAAGAAGACGATCGCTCAAAACCCTCCGCTAATGGATCCTAACAAAGGCTGGCTAACCAAAGACAGCGAGAAAGCAGAAGCGTTCGCAATCCACCTCAGCAAAGTATTCTCTCCAAACTCAACCATCGAAAAACAAAATACACCTCCCAGGACAACCCATAACACAAAACAGCTAAAACTCACTCTAAATTCAATTCTAAACGAAATTAATAACATCAACCCTAAAAAAGCACCAGGACCAGACCAAATCACTGGCAATCTAATAAAAGCCCTTCCAATGGAAGGAAAACTGGGGCTCCAATTTATCTTTAACGCGATGCTCAGAGTCGGATACTTTCCCAAACAATGGAAAAGAGCTATCTTTGTTATCTACAAGCAGGGAAAAGATATCCACAAAGTGAACTCTTATAAGCCAATTAGCCTACTACCTATACTTTCTAAACTTTTTGAAAAACTACTACTGGCGGAGCTACAGGAGATCATCAACAACCACCACCTTATACCGGATCATCAATTCGGCGTTAGGAACTGCCACAGCACAATCGAGCAGGTGCACAAGATCGTACACTTCATTAAAATAGGCCTTGAGAATAACCAATACTGCGTAGGCATATTCCTTGATGTGGCCCAAGCGTTTGACAAGGCCAACCACCAAGGCCTAAAGAACAAGATCACTCGCTTACTTCCATCGCACTTTCACAACATACTGTTTAGCTCTCTCCAAGAGAGAACCTTTCAAGTTATGTACAACGGAAGCCTCAGCAAAACCTACCCAATCTCAGCAGGAGTACCCCAAGGCAGCGTCCTTGGACCGGTCCTGTATACCCTATTTACAGCGGACATCCCAACAAGCAACGAGATACTCACGACAACCTTTGCCGACGACACCGCAATTATGTTCGCCCACTCAAACTCACAAACGGCAACGAGAGTGATTCAAGATTATGTCAACAAAATAATGAGCTGGACGAGGCAATGGGGCATAAAGCTCAACGAAAATGAAACTGAACAGATCACCTTCACCCTAAGGAGACGCAAATGCAACCCAGTGGTGATCAACGGTAAAAAAGTTAAATCCGTCGACGTGGTCCGGTATCTGGGTCTCCACCTCGACAGTAAACTTACTTGGAAATACCACGTAACTAAAAAACGGGATCAAATCAGTCTAGTCTTCAGAAACATGCATTGGTTACTGAATAAATACTCTAAACTAGACATCAGCACTAAGATAGCTGTCTACAAGTCAATTCTTAAACCCATTTGGACCTACGGACTACAGCTCTGGGGAGCCACAAAAAAATCTAACTTGCAAAAAATCGAATGCATGCAGTCAAAAATAATTAGGTCAATGATCTACGTCAGAAATGAAATTTTGCTGAGAGATATGAACCTTGTGCCGAAAAACCGCTTTGAGCCGCTGGAACGGCCCACCGATAAAAACCTGAAAAAATCTCCCGCGACGGAAACGACGAGCGCCAGGGAAGGAAAAGGACAGTGCGGGACTGAGCCCGGCAACTGCCCGTGAATGACTTTCAGGGGAGGTTCTGGGTGTTAACTGAACCCCCCTGGCCTAAACCCCAACCACCCGATGACCTCCCCTTGGCCTCAAAAATTTAATGGGGAGGTCTCTTAGAACTAAAAGTTACTTTATGCTGGAAGAGAAAGTGTAGAGGGAGCCAAGAAAACCTAAAAGAGCCAAACTAATTTAACATACCTTTGTATTGTCTTATAAATTAATACATTAGACTTTTTACAAACGTTCGGTGGGCGCCTTGCTGGACCGGTTGATGAGGGCTGCTACGCTGAGGTGCTGTTGTGCAGGTCTCGCTGGTGAATGATGCCGCCGACGTCGCGCACCCGGCCTCTTCAACTTTGGCCCCGTCGTGGAGCTTGAAGCTGCCCCTATGTGGGCGATGTCAATTTCCGAAGCAACACTTGTCTTACTTGTCGTAATTATTTTATTGATTATTAGGTTTGTTTTCCTTTTTTCTCCTCCGTTTTTATTTGTAGATTTTGTTTTGGGTTTATGGTTTATTTAATTTTCTTTAAGTAGGCTCAAAATGTTCAAAAACAAGAAAAATAACTATGCGTATAAACTGAAGAAGTGCTTAGATTAATTATTACATAAAAAAAAAACTTTAGATGGTATATTTCTCATAATTATTCAGTGTTTTGTATTTATTTTGGTTTGTCTTGGTGTCTTTAAATTATTTTAACAAAACTTAGAATTTTTATTTCACTTTAAATTATTTTACACACAAGAATCTAACCGTCTTTTGATTTCAAAATTATCTAGCGAACTTAAAATACTTCACCCCTTTTTCGTAAGAGCTTGACTTTTTCTTTTCTTATATTATTTGATAAGAGGCTTTCCCCCTTTTGGGTTGTAATTAATTAAATTCAAAACTGTCACAAACACCCCTTTGTCTTTTTAATTCACTAAGTTCGCTGCGATCATTCCTAATAATGTTACGGGGAGGGGGGGTTCTAACAATACCGATTTAATCGAAAACTTTGGTCACCAGGGGATTCGGGACTTGGGTCAGAAAAAAAAACCACCAAAAACTAAGTATAACTCTTGTACTGGTTGTCGTTCCGTGCCCCCCTCGTTTTCTTTTTGTATTCTGGGTTTTTAGAGGGAAAATGAGTTTTCCAGTACTCAACAGCGAAACAAAAAAAAACTCCACTTGAGTCCGACTTATGCGGCTCCCGAATCAAAACACACCGAATTCCCGCCTGGCTCTGTTCTTTCCCCAAAAAAAATTATATTCGCGCACCGCCAGGTCCTTCACAATCCAACGTTTAGACTCCCCAATAATATGTTGCCTGGGAGTTCACAGGGCGCACTTATGCCAATTACAAAAAAAAATCGCGAAAGGTGGGGGTAAAAAAAGAAGAACCGCGACACTCAGTGTCTTACGACCGTCGTTCGGTTTTTCCCCAAAACAATTTTCGCAATTAACAAGATTCACTAATAAACTCTCGGGCCCGCGCGATCAGGATCGTTCAATCACTCCCCGGTATTTTTATCAAGTCTGGGCACTTTATTTTAACTTTCTCTACTTTTATTTTTCGGGGCGCACAACCTTCGGAAAAACACGTCTGCTCAGTATCCAATCTTCCTTCCGACTCCTCGAGCTAACGCCGGCTCGAGCCCACGCCGCCGGCAGCGACCTTTAGCGAGGAACCGTTAGGATGCCGACCCATCGCTCGTTGCGCTGGCTTTTGCCTCGCACTCCGAGCTCTGAGCCGGCATCTCGGTCCCCCGCTCGCGCCCGCAGCGGCGGCAGGAGCTCGAGCCAGCAACTCGATCAACGGCGCGCGTAGCTCGGTCCGGAAAATTTTATATGGGACCGAGGGCCTGGTGCACTTTTGGCAAAACGAAGGCCGTTCGGTCCGGAGATTTTTGTACGCGACCGAGCTACCGCGCCGGAAATTTTTTCTTTAGGCGCCGCCCCTTGAGTCTCGAACGCCGAATTTTGGTGCTTTTTGGGCGACCCAACTCGACGTTCGCAACTCAAGGAACGGTACCGATGTACGGGGCCTGCCAGAGCCGCCGTGAATTTTTGGCCGAATTTCGGCGTGCAAAGCCATAGGCGCCGTGAAGAAAATTTTAATTTCTGACCACAACAACCTCAACACCGTTTCGCAAGAAATCATAAAACTAAGCAAAAAGTACATAACCAGACTGGAAAACCACCCGAACCCGACGGCAAGAAAAATACTTAAGGTTGCTCGTTACAAGAGGCTTAAAAGGAAAGACCCTCTGGAAAATGCTGAGCCGAGCTCAAATACACAGACATGAATCAAATAAATTCAACTCATGAACTAATAAACCCCTAGTTTACTGAGCCACAGTGAAGAGAGCACATCATGGGAAATCATCAGTCAAAGAAAGTCGATAACACCGGTGAGGTGATCAACTCTATAGTCATCAACCCCGTCGCTGTGGAGTCCGAGAAAATGGAGATCATCCTTACCATACTCACCGCACTGGTAGCAGCATCCCTGGTATACCAGCTATACAAAGACTTCAAAAGTTCTATCAAGAAAAAATATACAGTCCAGCAAGTTTAGCAACACAATCGACAAATCATCCCCGACGCACACTGGTGCCTAGGTGATCTAAGTATCTTTAGCCATTAAGAGTTGTAATAATGTATGTTAGGGACCCCCGAGGGCCCGATCCATGCAATGTAAATCAAAGAGTTGTAATAAAAAAAAAAAAAAGTTGGAGTTTGAAATAGAAGTATGAAGTTGAAGTTGAGGATTGAAGTTTAAGTTTGAAGTTTAAGTTTGCAGTTGAAGTTTGAAATTGAAGTTTGTTGTGGTTGGGGCCGAAAATCTTGAGGCAAAATTATTTTGCCTACGGCTATGTGCGAGCGCCTGGCGGGCCCCCTTAATTTCGCCCAAAATCTGATGGCGCTCAGGCGCAAGTTTCCGCTGCTTAACGGCTCGGCTGGCTGGTCGCGCCGCCCATCGAGCACTCGGAGGCCACAAATTGAAAATTTTAACTCAAAGAATTTCCAATTTGTGGCCGCCGAATGTTCTAGAGGCGCCCGCGGCCCGCTGGTCGAGTCCTCGGCAGCGGCATCAGCGAGGAAAGTGCCGGTGCAGCTCTCCCACGCATCTGCTGCCTGCCAAAACCTTCTATATTACAAGCCGTGAAGTAGTCCGGCGCACGCACACATCTATAGGGCAAGGTGGTCTGACAGATCTCAGCTGTTTCAGCGGCTGCAGTGACAGTTTCCATTATTTATGATGAAGTGATCAAGCTGACAGGCTTAATTTAACATATTTTCGTTAATTTGTAGGTCATTCGCAGTTTAAAGGTGTCATTTACTGAAGCAAATGTGTAGCTCGTTCAGTTTTCATAAATATTTTCAAAATGCAGTTCGGTATTATTTGCAAAAAATGCTACAAATTGCCATGTTGTGACAGTGCAAAAAATGCAAGCGCAGATTTTCCGTAATATTGAACTAAATTTTGCGCTATTTTAAGGGTAAATTTGGTAAAACGTTTCGTAATGTTTGAGAATTTTGAATCGCTTATTCTTATATTCCGAAACTTTATTAACTTTGCCCGGTCTACAGTTGCAAAATTTATCAGAAGTTCTCAGAAAATATGTTTTGGTGGGTTGAAATGTCTGAGTAAGGTTTGAGCCGTTTGTTATACAAATCGGACAGCTTCCATCTAATTTATATTAAATTAATAAGAAAGAATAACCAAAAATAATAATTTTTACTACAGAATTCCAAGCATAAATAAAACTTAAGTTTGAAGGATTACACTCCTCCTTGGTGTATTTACTCAGCCGGCGCATGAAACGTGTGAAAGCTGCTCTAAGATTTAACAAATTTTACAAAATATTTGAACATCGTCGGAAACAAGAATAAAAGTTAGCATATCTTTTCAACTGTTATTGTGGTAAACTAAAATAATAAAAGTTTATATGATATGATTAACTCGATTCGGTTATGAATTTTTCACACATTTATGGGAGGCAAACGTGTTTGTGCCAAAAAAAAAACTAACAATTTTTTTCTGCAATTTCAATAGTGTGCCTTCAAATTAAAAGTATTCAAGAGTGTTCACGAATTTTATCAGATTTTTTTATTGTAAATTACTTGTTAAAATATGCCTCGGGTCTCCAGCGACCCACGATAACCTTACAAGGTGCCGAAAAAGCGATAACCTGATCAACAAATAAAAAAAAAAAAAAAAAAAAAATTAATAACATTCAACAACATTAAATTAACAAAAAACATTTCCATCACATAACTAAAAAGTTTAAAATATCACAAATTAATTCATTTCTTCTGCGTCCTACGCACTGCGTCTTTTTGGCTTCTTTGAAAAATAAATAAACTGTGGAAAAGAAAAAAAAATATGTTTCCACGGACATTTCGCATCTGATTTGGCGGGCTGTCAGGGCCGGCACTTCATGCAAAATTATGCAATTATTTTTGCAAGTACAACTGCCAACATCATTAAATAAATGTCTTGTTAAGTGCAAGAGTACTTTTTACAATTAAATGGCGTTAAATATAGTAAAATAACTATAATTTTGCCAATAATTGCCCAGTGCTTCGCCACCTAACCTAACACTTTTGCCGGTTCATAGACAATTTTTTTATTTTTGATAAAACTTTCACACATTTTTTCACTTTCATTACAACTGATATCCTTTTGTGTACCTCCTGTTAAAATACTTACCGGATAATTTGATTATTTCACTTTTTAAACTGCTTAAACAACTCCAGAGCCCCGAAAATTCACCCGTTTTGTGTGGAAAATGGCCGTCAACTGAAGAACTGTCAGACCACTTACGCACACATGCAAAAGGCTACTTCACGGCTTGTAATATAGAAGGTTTTGTGCCTGCCCATCGGCAGCCGGCGCGGCTGATGTGTGAGTGAGTTGCACCGGGACTTTGATGTGGCGTGATCGGCGCGCGGTAGCCGGCGAAGGAGCTCGAGGAGCGTGCCTCAAAAAAGTCTAGGAGGAGCACCGAAGACGAGCGGACGACTTTAATTGCGAAGTAGAAAAGAAAAGTTTAAAAGGGCAAAGTAAAGTCGAAGCGCGGGCGGAAAAGTGAAGAGATTCAAAAAGAAAGGAAGTTCGTAAAAGATTGAAAGAAGTGAACGTAGAAAAACGAAAACAAAAAAAAGAATATTTTAAAGAACGAAAGAAGGACGAAAGATTCGCGTAAGAAAATATTTTGTTGGTCTTGTTGTGAACGCGCGCCCGGTCCGTTATGTTTAAAACCTAAAGAACTGTGAAATTTAATAAGGAAAAATTTATGTGCCAAAAGGAAAAACTAAATTAAAGGAAGCCTCAATATTTTGCTGTAATAATGATATCAAAAAAGAAGAAAATGAAAATTTTGCATATTAAGTTAGGTGAAATAGCTGTGAGTGTCAGCATAAATGATTGTAGCACGGTTCCTGTGAAAATAGAATTAGGTGAGTTGGCTTCCGAGCGAATGATCCATAGAGTGTAATAAATCGACAATTAAAATCGCTGAAACTAAACCTAGACTGAATAAAATTATATTTAAATTTAGTGGACAAGAAAAGAGAAAAAAAAACAAACTTGGAGTGAATAAGGTTATGATAAGCTATAGTGGAAGTGGAAAAAGAAAAAGAAAAAGAAAAAGGGATAAATTAAATAAGCCTCAATTAAAATTCAATGACATCAAAAATAATTTAAATGAAATTATGATTGAACTAAATGAATTTAAAAACAAAGTATATAAAATTTCGACTAAATCCAATGGACATGAAACATAAATTATACGCGTCGCGATTAAAGTTAATAAAATCAGAAATAAATTGAAACGAAAAAAAAAAAAACTAAACACTTGTTTTCATTTAAATTTATTGGACTTAAAAGTAGATCAAATTAGATTATAATAAAGTCTAACGGGAATAAACGATAAATTAAATAAAGTGACAGTGAGATTTAAGAAAACGAAGAACCAGTTTAAAGAAGTGAAATCCAGCACAGACTAAAGTGAATTCAATAAAAAAAAAAAAAAAAAAAAAAAAAAAAAAATCTTTTTAGTTGGGGAAATTTAAATAGAAAACCCCATGTACATACCCAAAATCAGTTTTACGCCAAACAAGGTAAATAAATCTCGAATAAAATGTAATAAAATTCAGGAGTGTTAAATGAAGTTAAATTAAAACGAAATAAACTTTAAAGATAAAATGAAGTGAAATTAAGGAAACTGTAAATTTAATAAAAATCATAGATCAACTAACGACAGTTAAACGAAATTTTTAAAAGAATTAAAAATCAGCTAAAGATAGTTACGAGAAAGTTACTAAAATTAAAATTAAAATCTAAAGAAGTTAAATGAAATCGGGCACCCCGACACCACATCGGGGCCGGCAGAAGAGGCCGGGTGTCGGGAGGCAGCAGCGCAGCAACATCAGCCGCAGCGCAGCAACATCAGCCGCAGCCGCAGCAACATCTACACCAGCAGCAGCAGGGAACTACAGCAGCAGCACCGCCGTCATCTACCTGTCAACAAGGCGCCCAACGAGAAAAATCATTGTATTTTTTTTTTCTATTCCCTTTAATATAAAGAAAGGTATGTCAATTTAAACTAAATCATTTTTTTTCTCTGGGTCCCCTTCTCCTCCTCTCTTCCAGCGGTGTGGTAATGTGAAGTAAAATTTTTCCAGCTTTTTATTGGGACCTCCCCAAAAATATTGGGCCAAGGGGAGGCCATTTGGGTGGTTGGGGCATAGGCCGTAAGGGGGGGTTGTTTTTCCACCTAAAACCCCCCGCCGGCGAGTCATTCACGGGCAGTGGCAGAGGTTCTGTCCGCCATTCCCTCTTTCCCCCCGTACCTTTGACTTCCGTCGCGCGAGATTTTTTTCGTTATGGGGACGTTCGTTCCTGGTGGCGCAGTGTGGCCTTCGGCAAACCCCCCCACACTACCGCAACGCTAGCCTGCCAGCTCCCGCAGCCACTTACCACCAGGCGAGGTGCTTTAGCCGGGCCCTCGAGAACCACCCCTCATAACAAATATGGCGCCCAACGTGGGGCTATCCTATCCCCTCCCCTTGAAGCGTAAGGCTTCCCACTTTTCTCTTACCTTTCCCTTTTCCTTCGAGGCCCTATCGGCGACTCCCATGGCTGGGGTTGACCCGAGGCCTCTTGAGAATTACGGCAGCTGGCTTCTTCAGCCAGCCAGCCGTCTCGAGGTCTCGGGAAAACTCCATCCTAGGGATGAGCTGGTAGTGGGGGAGTCTTAGCGGCAGACCCTGTGGGATCTGCGCGGCGGAGACTTCCGAGGTCCTCCCTGGAATTACAGGGGTTGGCAGTGTTGTGTGCCAGCCACCTGTCCGGGAGGATACCTTGGTCGTTCTCTGCCTCGCAGCCCCCATCGGTGAAGCTGGTAAGGTTCCTTCCCGCCGGACGGGAAATGGTGAGGGAAGGAAGTTCCTTCCCTCACCATTTCCCGTCCGGCGGGCCGAATGCTCGGTGGCCGGTGAATGGCTCCCGGTTTTGATTTGGTTGTGGAGTAAAGTTTTCCCATGGCTGGGAGAGATGAGGAAGAGGTGGACCGGAGAATTTTGTTTGATATTGATATATTTCAAATAATTACGTAAGTTTGTTGAGAAAGGGCGTATTGTATTACCTCGCCCGAAAACATTGTAACACGAAGTCACATTGAGGTCCTGGGTTTTTTTTGTCATTATTTTGAGCTGATTCATAGTGCGATAGGTTATAAAGTGCTTTTTTGGAAAAAAAGAAAAGAAAGAATGTAAAATAATAGTAATTTCCTTTTGATGTCAAAAATTCTCAATTTTTTTAATGTAAGTATTTTCAAATTTTGAAAAGAAAAATAAATAGATAGTCAAGTATATAGGGCCAGGACACTCAAACTGAATTAATTGTAGAATTTTTTTTGTAAACCTTTTGGCACGGCGGAATTTTTTTTAAGAACGGTTTTTGAACTTTCTGCTTGTGTAGAAACAGTGCTTTCCCCCTTCTTTTCACGACGGTTGACTTCTTTTGGGCTGAGCCGAATACGGGCGCGATTTCAAAAAAATATCAAACGCGGCAAACGGTGCGCGAGACGTTGAACGAAACCCCAGCTACGGTCAGACCTAGTCGGGATAAAGAGATTGTGGAGGGCGTTCTTTCCGATGCAACACCGACGGCCGAGAATCAGGAATCGAGAGGTCCCGAAAAGTCCGGTTTAAGGGAAACGCTCGACGCGAGTCTTCGATTCCGCGTGGCGGACCTAGTTCGCACCGAGTTAGAGCGCATCGAGCGCGAAAAGCAGGACCAACTAGTAGCTATGGAAACGCCGCGACCGCGTACGTCTCATACGGAGCAGCCTCCACGTCCGGCAAGAGTGTCAAGGCAGCCAAATTTTGATTTAAGTCCCGTGTCGGCGCCACCACATCCTAGGCGCCCTGCCCCTAACTGTCACACAGAAAATTGTCACACAGAAACTTCTCCACCGTACCCCCATCAGTCCAGACCTCAGTATGCTAACGAGCAATGGCCGAGTAGTCCCCTTCGTCATTGGAAGATCTTATATGACGGAGACAACTCCAAACTCCACCTTGAGGAGTTTATTTTTCGAGTTGAAAACCTTACACGGGATACTCTTCGAGGCCGTTTTGACCATTTAATTAGTAATTTCCACCTTTTGCTCGGGGATACTGTTGGAAACTGGTACTGGACGATTCGGAGAAGTTATGTAAATTTATCCTGGCAAGACTTGAAAAATGCGCTAAGAGCTGACTGGGGAGAGCGCACGCGCGACATAGACCTCAAGCGGCAGATGCTGAGCAGGCGACAGTAGCCCAACGAGTCGTTTACGTCCTATTACCTGGACCTCGTATCGTTGCGAAATCGGCTTACAGTTCCGATGCAAGAGATCGAATTTGTGGAGATGTTGAGAGCCAATCTGCTTCCGTACATTCAGGAGCAGATTTGCCTTCACCGTATCTACACGATCGCGCATCTGCGGGACGTAGTAACGGAGGTCCAGGTGACTCGACAGCGAACGAGGAGTACGCTGTTGTCGACTGCTCACCGTCCCGCGAGAGTCGAAGAGAATTTTGCTTATGAAGACCTGACCGAGGCTACCGCCAGAAAATTTAGAATTTGAACCAGTAGACGCTCTCACAAAATTCCCCTCCGCCGCAACAATAAAATAACCCTATAATCAAAATGTTCTAAATAAATCAATTTATATGTAACAATAATAAAAAAAAGTTTAATGAATTGCCTGATAAAAGGACTACCTTGATAGGGTAAAACATACAGGCATAACTGTATTCATTATATCTAAAGGAATCAAACCATCTCCTAAAGCATCAAAAGCTTACGTGCTTCATACACTAAGATATAAAAAGATAAGCTAAGTAAGCTAATGGGTTCATACCCCATATATAAAGGTTATAGTCCTTTTCTTTTTAATTTATAATAATTCAGCAAAAATTATATTTATATCAATTATATAAGAGGCACCATACTATCAGTATCCTCCACCTCCTGAATAAGAGCGTGGATAGGCCTAGAGATCAACCTGCTAGCATTTATTCCCCTAATAACTGCAAGCAACAATCTAATATCAACTGAAGCAGCCCTTAAATACTTTCTGACTCAGGCGCTGGCATCCTCTATTCTTCTAATAGCAATCATTATTGCAAGAACAAAATATAGAATAAATGAAATACAGGCAGAAGCAACCCTACTAATATCCGCCCTACTCCTAAAATTAGGAGCCGCCCCCTTTCACTGATGATTCCCTAACGTTATAGAAGGCCTAACCTGAAATAATAGATTAATATTGTTGCAGTCCCCGCAGTCCCTGCAAATAAAAAAAATGATAATTTCTCAATTAATTAGAAACAGCATTAATGAAGTTACTTACAGGGAAATTTTTAGAACTTCGCCTACTCCTAAGGATCACCCTGCGGCAGGTCAAGGCCGGAAAAAAAAAAAGAGGCCATCGACCTCATGTGTGTGGTAGAGAAAGTCGAGCGAACCAGGAGACTGCGACAGCGCCTAAAAAAGGGAAATAGTAAAATTAGCTGAGTAAAATTTAATTTTTTTATGTAATTTCTTTTCGCTGATAAAAGTGTAGAAAATTAGTTAGGGTGTATTTTGTGCAATTACAAGCGGTAACGAGAGACGGGAGAAATAGAGTGAACTTTGTGAATTAACTTTCGTTTTCTTTCTTTTTCCTTGGGCCGAAGGCTCCAAGTTGTTTGCCCTTCCGCCGGCAGGTAGTGACCCGCAGTGCAGTGCCCTTCTTTCCGCGAAGACTGGGGAAACAACGTAGACCAGGTAAGTGCCGTGCCCACCGTTATTTAATTATTCCGCGCCGCGAGAATTTCCTTTATTTGGGCACTCCGTGGGCCTTCCCAGAAGCCACGTACAGCCCAACCGAGAACAGCTGACCGCGACCGCTGAGGAGAGCCTCCGCTGGTCGAGCCCCCATCGTGGTGCAACAAGTGCACGGGGCCCGAAGCGTCACGCCCGCAACATTGTTGCAGAAACCCTCGCCCAGCTGGGACGAGCATCGCGGCCACCCACACGAACACACAGACACGACCGACGCCGCCTGTATTCGACCGCGGCTATATACTTCGGCGCGAGGAAATTGATACACCGGCACCGATTAAAGGACGCGATTTGCATAGCTAGATTTTTAGAAATTTGAGAAAGTACTCACCGGGATTCAAACAGCTGCGGGGCCCGCGCCGCAGGTGTTCCGTCGTCCCCCTGTTGACTCCCCCTCGCTGCTGGTCGTCCGCGCGGCACCTTCGTTGCTGATCCTGCAAGAAAAGAAACACCGTCACTACCTGGTCGCTAGACACCTTTTCACTACACTCCGGAATCACTACTTGCGCGACACGACACAATTAATCCGCACTTTCACTGCATTTTTCACCGCGCCCAGCTCACAACTCGAACTAACTCCCGGCGCCGAAAGGAAGCATAAACCGGGACTGGAAGTAAACAACGCGCTACTTCCCGTGCCTTCCAGTCCTGCTCGGCGAGCGCACGTCACTCAGAGAGCCCCGCCGTGGGAAGGCTCGTACCGGCGTAGTGTGAGTGCCGTGGAATCAAGGCGGTAGGGATAGGGGGAACAGCAGAAGCAAGTAGAACACACTCGGCGAGGAGGCAGCCGGCCGCGGTTGCCAGATTGCGCTCATCTCAAAGTTCCTGTCTTTGTGAAAAAAGTTTGTCCGCATCAGGTGGCAAAATTAATTAAGTCTCCCTCTCGGACATTATTAACATCGGCCAGACAAGATTGCAAAGCCGATCTTGTCACATTTGGTGCCAGGTGTGGGGTAAATTCGAACAGGAACTCGAAAGATTCCTCTGTCCACCTCACTCCCAGAAGAAAAAAAATGACCGACTCAGGAAGAGGTAGTTTCACCCCCCTCAACGCTTTGCCCAGCCGGTCTTCCACCACCGACCTGGACAAACTTATCAGCATTGTTGCTCAACAAGCTGAACAGATGCGCGAACTCACGACCACGGTACAAGAAATGACGAAGAAAATAAATCGTCTCGAGTTGGGACATGAGGAAGCGGTTAGACTTACCCTGGAACAGCTTGCCTCCGCTCCCACTCCGCCGAGGAGAGGCGAACCGCCTTCCCAACCTCGCGCGAACGGGATCGATTTAATCTCCTTCGAAGAGCCGCAAGAACCGGAGAACACTCACGTCCGCGCCGAAAGTAGCCAATATCCTCCAGCCTTCGAAAAGCGACCGCTGTCTTCGACACATTTGGAAATTGCGCCTCCACCACCGGCCGAGCATGCGCCGCCAAGAACTTTCCTCACGCAGGCACCCATTCATACGTGCGTAGCAGGCTCGTTACCTCCTCCTCTGCTCCCAGCACCTAGCCCGAAAAGGATCTCGCTCACTCCTAGGGACTATGATGGGAAAGAGCCCTGGTCGATGTATAAGCGACATTTTGAAGCGGTCGCCCGCGCGAACAGCTGGTCGTCCGAACTGAAGGCCATGTATCTCGTGCCTTATCTCCGGGGTACAGCACTGGCATTCTACGAGACATTGCCTGAAATAACAAAGAGTGATTATGACAGGCTAAATAACGCGTTCGATACTCGTTTCAGCGACCAATACGAGCAGTCGGTAGCCCACATACAACTGCGAGGTCGAATGCAGCGCCCGAACGAAGGACTGTCTGAATATGCGACTGAGGTTCAACGACTTACCTACCTGAGCTTCCGGGAGGCGCAGGAGGTCACTCGCGACAAAATCGCGCTCGCGCAGTTCGTCGATGGCATCGCCGATTCCGAAACTCAACGACGAGTGCGCGACTCCGTCCCGATCAGCCTCGAATCGGCTTTGTCGCTGGCTATTCGAGTCGAAGCCAGTAGAGACGCAACGAGGATAAGCCGCCGGTATATGCGATCGTCAGAGCCCGTAATTCCTCATCGGCGAGCCAATAGGGCCGCGCCGGACAACACCTACCGCGCCTCAGTGGCGAGAACATCACCGCAAGCGGCCACTCCGACCAGCGCCCCGGCATCAAGCCCGAGAAATAATCCTCAGCCGTCGGGAAACTAGGACAGCCTAGGCTTAAGGAGCGAAGCCTAGGCACCTCCAGGAGAAATGCTCCTCGCCGCACGCGTACGCCGCCTAGAAAAGGAAAACGAGCTAAAATCGGTAGCACATCATCAAAATCGAACAACTCACCTGGTTCCACCAAAGCAAAGACCCAAGAACCCGCAGCGCCGAACTACAAGATCCTCGCACGGCAAATCACTGGCATTGTTCTGTGGTTTAACGTAAAAAAAAGGTTCGGCTTTGTAAAACGGGACGACACAGGGGAGGATGTTTATGTCGGCGCGATGGGAATTAGCGCAAACAACCCCGACAAAATAAAGCCTTCTTTGGACCAGGGAGAGCCCGTGATCTTCGACGTTCAGGAGATCGAGGGGCAAAGAAGGGCGATAAACATGACGGGACCTCATGGGCGACCGGTCCGGGGAAGCCGCTTTTCACCCAACCGGAGACGGCCAGGACGAAATACTCCTCGATCACAGTCCAGGCCTGTCACTACTCAAGAGGCCGCGACGGCACCACCACCATCACCGTCGCTCCCTGACCCTCCCAATCGAAATTTAAACTGACCACCACTGATGAAATGGGGCAGCAATCAGTGGGACCACAGCCCCCTTTGACAATTTCGATTAGGTCTCTTGAGGTCGCAACAACCTTGTCGATTATAGGAGCAGTTAATGGAGTAAGTTGTGCACTCACCATCGATACTGGAGCTAGCCGCACGATCGTCCACCCATCCGTCCTGGAAAAATCGGCCCTCTTACCCAGGCTGAAGCCGACGAATGCCCGCATCCAGACCGTCTCGGGCGAAATTTTCCCCGTGGATGGCACCCTCGAAGTCACCATCGACCTTCCCGACTTCTCTGCCAACCACGTCGTCTTTGTAGCGCCGATTTCCGACGAATGTCTTCTAGGCATGGATTTTTTACAGGCCCACGGCTGTAGCCTAGATCTCCGACACGAGCGTCTCGTCGTGGACGGACGAATAATACCCCTGCAGAAAGGAACACCTGAAGAGCTAAGGGGCAATGTGCTGCGGACCATAGAATTACCTCCAAATGCCGAAGCGGTGGTCGATCTTCATTGCGGAACAGTGAGCGAGAAAAACGTCCTTGTTACGCCCAGCCCCTTATGTCCGACCGAGCTTGCTATTCTTCCTGCGGTAGCCTCACCTAACAACGGAACAATAAGGATATTAGTAGCGAATACGACGGGCGAATGCGTACGAGTAGTACCTACCGATACCCTGGCTACAATAGAGCCGACTGCAGACGTGCTATTGCCCGCACAGGAGCCTACAGATGACCCTTCGCCAGGCCTGGTTGAGCTGTTTCAACGTGCCTCTCCGGCTTTAGCCGCGGAACAACGACAACGTCTGTGGGAAACTTTGGGAAAAAATAAATCCGCTTTCGCCACGTCCAAGACAGATTTAGGCCGTACCTCGATCGCAAAGCACCAGATCGACGTGGGCGAATCGAGGCCAATCAAACAACCGCCGCGGAGGATGCCTTGGAGTCGCCGGACCGAGGCAGAGAGACTGCTGAAGGAGATGGAGGAGGGAGGGGTAGTGAGACCCTCCAAAAGCGCCTGGTGCAGCCCAGTTGTTCTCGTGCGGAAAAAGGATGGATCACTGCGCTTTTGCGTCGATTATCGACGCCTGAACGAAGTCACGAGGAAAGATTCCTACCCTCTCCCTCGGATAGATCTCACCCTAGATGCGCTAGGTGACTCCAAGTGGTTCAGTACTCTTGATTTGCAGTCCGGGTATTGGCAAGTGGAGCTAGAGGAAGCGGACCAAGATAAAACCGCGTTTTCAATGGGAACGGGCTTGTTTGAGTTCCTCGTCATGCCATTTGGCCTCACGAACGCGCCGGCCACCTTTCAAAGACTGATGGAACGCGTCCTAGCCGGCCTTCCTTACACCACCTGCCTGGTGTATCTCGACGACATCATTGTGCACGGGAGGACTTTTGACACAATGTTGAGTAACCTGGATGTGGTCCTCCAGAAGCTTAACCAGGCCAATCTAAAATTGTCGCCGAGTAAATGCGAGTTGTGTAAGGACACGGTTAAATTTCTAGGGCACGTAGTTTCCAGAGAAGGACTGTCCACTGACCCCGACAAGGTTGCCGCTGTGAAGGCTTGGCCCAGACCGGTGAACAAAACGGAGGTGCAATCCTTTCTCGGCCTGTGCGCGTACTACCGGCGGTTCGTATTGAATTTTTCCGCGATTGCCAAGCCGCTGACCAGCCTCACGGAGAAAAAGCAGCCTTTTGTCTGGAACGCCGACTGCGAACAGGCCTTCGAGACATTGAAGGAGAAATTATCGTCTGCGCCTATTTTAGCTCAGCCAAACGACCGCGACACATTCGTGCTGGACACCGACGCGAGTGACTTCGCATGGGGCGCCGTGTTGTCCCAAATTCAAGACGGCGAAGAGAAAGTAGTGGAATACTACAGCAAGACGCTTAGTAAGGCGGAGAAGAACTACTGCGTGACCCGCAGAGAGCTTCTTGCTGTAGTGAAGGCAGTAAACCACTTTCGGCCGTACCTCCTGGGCAGACGCTTTCTCCTCCGGACAGACCACGCGTCCCTAAAGTGGCTAATGCACTTCAAGGAACCTGAAGGTCAGATTGCGCGTTGGCTGGAGAGGCTGCAAGCCTACGACTTCGAAGTGCAGCATCGCCCGGGACACCAACATCGAAATGCTGACGCCCTTTCTCGCCGCCCTTGCTCAGAAACGAGCTGTGGGTATTGTGCTCGCCAGGAGGAACAGCAGATGATAAGGGTAAAAATGGCGATTGTTTCGGACTCCATGGCGAACCTCCAAGATCAGGACCCAAAATTATCCGTGGTCAAGCAGTGGGTAAAGGACGGAGAGAGACCAGAGAGGAGCCAGATTACAGAACTGCACCCCACTGTAAAAGCTTATTGGGCCCTCTTCTCAACGCTTTTCATTAGGGACGAAGTATTATACCGAAGCTGCCCCAGTAGTACCGCCGACATGGTCCAATTAATAGTTCCGGACGCGAAACAACTGGCTATTATGCACCATTGCCATAGCAGCCCGGCAGGAGGCCATCTAGGGCTTGATAAAACCATCGCCAAGGTCAGACAGCGCTACTATTGGGTCGGGAGCAGCAACGACGTTAAGTACTTCGTCCGAAGTTGCATCTCCTGCCAACAGCGGAAGGGAGCTCCCCCGAAGAACAGGGCCCGGCTCCAAATCTATAACGTTGGCGCACCGTTTGAGAGGGTAGCCGTCGATATCTTGGGACCACTACCACCTACGGTCCCACACGGTTACCGCTACATTCTCCTGTGCATGGACTACTTTTCAAAATGGCCGGAGGCGATGCCACTGAAGACCTTTTCCGCCGAGAATGTGGCCGATGCACTGATCGAGAATGTCTTCTCGAGGTTTGGGATGCCCCTACAGCTCCATTCCGACCAGGGGCGCAACTTCGAGTCCGAAGTTTTTCAGGAGGTGATGCGGAAATTTGGAATCGAGAAGACACGGACGACCCCCCTGCATCCTCAGTCCGACGGGATGGTCGAAAGGTTCAACCGGACTCTGCTAGGTGCCCTCTCGAAATTCACCAGCGTCAAGCAGGATAATTGGGATTATTATTTGCCCTTTATCATGCTAGCCTACCGATCTGCGACTCACCAGACCACGAAGCAGACTCCCGCGCTTCTGAATTTTGGGCGAGAGTTGCGACTTCCGGTGCAGCTCCTCACCGGTGAAGCCCCTCATGAGCCCGTGGCCGGCTATAGAGAATATCTCCAGAGTCTGAGAGAACGTCTGGAAACCGCCCACAAATTTTGCCGCCAGAATATCAAATCCAGCAGCGAAGCGATGAAGGACCGATATGACCTCTCGGCCAGCGCGAACCCCTTTAAGGCAGGCGACCGGGTATGGCTTTTCAATCCGAAGCGCCGAAAAGGACATTGCCCGAAACTTCAGCGCGACTGGGAAGGCCCTTATCGCGTGCTCGAAGTGCTAAACGAGGTGAACTATCGGATCACGAAAGATCTCCGTGACCCCCCAAATAAGACCGTGATAGTTCACCGAAACCGATTGGCGCCATATTACGCCCCACCTGGCGATAAAAACGCGCCGGGAAATAAAAACTAAGAATAAAATAGAAGTCCACTAATTTAGACTAATCTTAAGCAACTTAAACTAGTATAAATAAAAATTGAACTCGCTAAATTTAACAGAACGAGGACATTAACCAAAAAATTGAATTAACCAAAAAATTGCATTTTTTCCATTTTCCATTAAATTCAGAAAAAAAAAAATTAATTAAATTAGTGAAATTCCCGTCAACTAAATATAAGCTAAAGGAACGAAAGCTGAAATTAATTAAAGGAACAGAAATAGTACAAATCAATTTGAATTGCACTAAACGAAATTAAATAAGAAATAATAATAGATTTTGAAAGTTATAAATAAGAAAGAAAACTAATGAAGTAAAATACTGGGCACGGTACTTGGTCAATCCGGGCTACGCGATTTTCTTTTTTTTTTTTTTTTTTTTTTTTTTTGGATTGAGCGAGTAGGAGGCGCTCATACAAACCTCCCCGTTCCCGCATCAGCATCGGGCCGGCCGATTTACTTATCGTTTAAAATTCCGCGCGCGGGCGGAAATGCCAACGGCCCGAGCTGATGGAAAAAAAAAAAAAAAAAAAAAAAAAAAAAAAAAAAAAAAAAAAAAATACAAATAAAAACAAAACCTACTCCCGGATCCGCCTACTGTGAAGGTGCTGAATTGGTCCGAGCTGAGGACAGAAGGTGCTGAATTAGCCCGAGCTGAGGACAGCTCTTTCGCCGAGGAGGGAGTGATGTTGCAGTCCCCGCAGTCCCTGCAAATAAAAAAAATGATAATTTCTCAATTAATTAGAAACAGCATTAATGAAGTTACTTACAGGGAAATTTTTAGAACTTCGCCTACTCCTAAGGATCACCCTGCGGCAGGTCAAGGCCGGAAAAAAAAAAGAGGCCATCGACCTCATGTGTGTGGTAGAGAAAGTCGAGCGAACCAGGAGACTGCGACAGCGCCTAAAAAAGGGAAATAGTAAAATTAGCTGAGTAAAATTTAATTTTTTTATGTAATTTCTTTTCGCTGATAAAAGTGTAGAAAATTAGTTAGGGTGTATTTTGTGCAATTACAAGCGGTAACGAGAGACGGGAGAAATAGAGTGAACTTTGTGAATTAACTTTCGTTTTCTTTCTTTTTCCTTGGGCCGAAGGCTCCAAGTTGTTTGCCCTTCCGCCGGCAGGTAGTGACCCGCAGTGCAGTGCCCTTCTTTCCGCGAAGACTGGGGAAACAACGTAGACCAGGTAAGTGCCGTGCCCACCGTTATTTAATTATTCCGCGCCGCGAGAATTTCCTTTATTTGGGCACTCCGTGGGCCTTCCCAGAAGCCACGTACAGCCCAACCGAGAACAGCTGACCGCGACCGCTGAGGAGAGCCTCCGCTGGTCGAGCCCCCATCGTGGTGCAACAAGTGCACGGGGCCCGAAGCGTCACGCCCGCAACATTGTTGCAGAAACCCTCGCCCAGCTGGGACGAGCATCGCGGCCACCCACACGAACACACAGACACGACCGACGCCGCCTGTATTCGACCGCGGCTATATACTTCGGCGCGAGGAAATTGATACACCGGCACCGATTAAAGGACGCGATTTGCATAGCTAGATTTTTAGAAATTTGAGAAAGTACTCACCGGGATTCAAACAGCTGCGGGGCCCGCGCCGCAGGTGTTCCGTCGTCCCCCTGTTGACTCCCCCTCGCTGCTGGTCGTCCGCGCGGCACCTTCGTTGCTGATCCTGCAAGAAAAGAAACACCGTCACTACCTGGTCGCTAGACACCTTTTCACTACACTCCGGAATCACTACTTGCGCGACACGACACAATTAATCCGCACTTTCACTGCATTTTTCACCGCGCCCAGCTCACAACTCGAACTAACTCCCGGCGCCGAAAGGAAGCATAAACCGGGACTGGAAGTAAACAACGCGCTACTTCCCGTGCCTTCCAGTCCTGCTCGGCGAGCGCACGTCACTCAGAGAGCCCCGCCGTGGGAAGGCTCGTACCGGCGTAGTGTGAGTGCCGTGGAATCAAGGCGGTAGGGATAGGGGGAACAGCAGAAGCAAGTAGAACACACTCGGCGAGGAGGCAGCCGGCCGCGGTTGCCAGATTGCGCTCATCTCAAAGTTCCTGTCTTTGTGAAAAAAGTTTGTCCGCATCAGGTGGCAAAATTAATTAAGTCTCCCTCTCGGACATTATTAACATCGGCCAGACAAGATTGCAAAGCCGATCTTGTCACAATATTAATAACCTGACAAAAAATTGCCCTCCTAATGCTATCGTCAACACTAATAGATAGTGCCTACATAAGCCAACTAATAATCATATCAATCATTACATCAGTAACAGTAGGATGTTGTGTACCGAAATTCCGGTACATAGCATAACATCCCGGCCAAAACACGATCAGCCGAACCCAGATAGCGCAAAAGTACTTAAGTACTTTACAAAGATACTTAAGTGCATGCGCCTAGCAAGCACTTTACGCCCGCTAGAGTCAGATGGCATTATTACCGGCGGCAAAAGCGAGCGCATCGACCCAAGCTCACGCTGGGGTGACCGCCCGCGCGTGCATCGACCTAAGTAATTTATGATGACACAAAACATGTGCATCACACAAGTGGCGACGCGCACGTTATCGGCAATTGGAACATTGGAAAGTTCCAATAACTGATCGAGGGGATATAAGTACTCGATCAGTAAAAGCCGGGGCGGTCTGATAGTGAGAGTCTTATAGTCGAAGTCGTAAAGAGGAGTCTAACAGTGGCAGTCAGAGATCGGAGTCGAACGTAGGAGTCGACAGCCGACGAGAGGAGTCTAAAGTCAGAGTCGAAGAAAGGGAGTCGCGAGTTCGGGGCATAAAATAAGTTAGCTAAGTAGCTAAGTACCGAGTGTGAAATAAAGTAAATAAATGGACAACTAGTTTAAAGTGCAGTGTTTTGAATTGTGCACGCCAAGAGGAGCACACGCAGCCCTGCGGCTCCTCCGCCTTTACCTCGACAGCGGCCCCGATCTTGGGAAGTAACAGCATTCGTGCTGCTTCCGAGATCCCCGACCTGAGTTCCTCCAGGGCCAGAGCCGACACCCAGGGAACGTAACAATTGGCGCAGCCGGTAGGATCAAGGAAGCCCGGTTTTTATCGCTTTAAAAAACCATAAGCGCTTGAAAAGCCTTGATCCCCGAACAAGAGTTCTCAAAATTGCTTAAGTGCAGGGTAAAAAATTGTTTTTTTTTCTACCCATAACCTGAAGTAAAATCTAGCTTCAGGGGCACAAATTCTTCATAAGCAAGAACTCCAACGCTCCCGGGTAATCAACTTTAGTTGCCTCTGCTCCAGGCGAGCACGCAATTACCCGGACTGCAGGTAGTCAACTCTAATTGCCTCTGCTCCAGGCGAGCAAGCAAATACCTGCCTCATCACAGCAAGACTCCAACGGGCAAGATCCCGGCCTAAAAGACTTGAATGACTGACAAGGGAACACCACACCAGCCCCGATCCGAGGAGAACAACTTTCAGCCACCGAGGGACAACCATCCACAGACCCAGCCCCAAACATCGAGGGACCACGATTCTCCAGCAGCACAACAGCCAGCGAGGGAGAACAACTCTCAGCAAGGGACACCTGCAACGCCAGCAACCACCAGCCGTCAGGACCAGCCAGGAATTCGCCTCCGCAGCGGAAACATCATCCCAAGGCCCACCGCAGATCAACCTGTAAGTTTACAAGATCATTTAAATCAATTACTCGAAAAAACGCGAATATCAGGAGGGATCTCTCCCGGACAGTGTGACGAGCTCGAAAGACAGCTTAATAGAACTCGAGAGCTTAGAGAATCTCGCATAAAGAAATTAATCGAGGACACTGAAAAATTCCGAGGAACCCTAACCCATTTTGACAGATATTCGCGTTCGTTCGAAGATAACGGGCCAAACACCCCTGTAGAGAAAAATTGTGATATAGAGTTAAGTACACAAAACGGTTTTAGTGAAAAAGAGCCGACGGCGGCCGATATTGTAATTGACTGGTTGAGTGCATCCTTTGCGAGCTCAAACAATACGGGTGATTTAAGAAATTCCCAAACCTCTCCTACACTCTCTCCCACACAAAGAAAAATAAAAATGGCAAACTACACTGAGGTCACAAGAAATCTAACTCAGATAGTGCCAATATTTACTGGAGAGCCAGGTCCCACCCTGAGCAGTGAACTCCAGACCTTTTTGGGCTGCTGCAGGCGATGTTTAGAATGCCTGTCAGACAGTGATAAGCCCATCTTTATTAAAATGATTCCAACAAGGCTACGAGGCGAGGCATACCAGCTTTTAGCCACAGATGAACCTGCTACTTTCAGGGAAATTGAAGATAGATTAAATGCAGCGTTCCTGCCTAGGGAATCCCACCAAGAATTGGTGAATAAGTTAATTGCTATGCGCCAAACACCGTATGAGGACCTCTCACGATTTATTTCGCGCATTAGAAAAGCCCTGTCGCAATGCAAAGAGGCGGCGGAAGGGAAATATGGTGCTGCAGCAGCAGCCGTCGTAAATTGCCAACAAGAGGACTTCGCAAAAAGTACTCTGAGTAACGGCGCCCTAAGCCCTTACCTTCGTCAGTATTTACTGACATTAAGTGAGCCCAATTTTGAAAAATTGGCTCAGAAAGCGTTAGATATGGAGAGGCTCCAACAAGGTGCTTTCCCATTGCCCAATAACACTTTCGCAGCCCCGCAAGGAGTTGGCCCGAATAATTTCTATCCTCAAGTTCCGCCAGTGTACAGTGATCCACGGGGATACACAAACCAAGCAGCCGCCTACGCAAACGCTTCAATGGGATATCCTTACGGTACCCCCGCGACCGGACAAATTTCGTTACCCACGCAGTTTACGCCAAATTCGGCGAATCAGGGGACAACCCAGTCGAAGTCGCGCAGTTCAGGCTCTGGAGGAACGTCAAGGCCTCCAGCCAACATTGTGTGCAGTTTTTGCTCTAAACGAGGGCATACTTACGACGAATGTTTCAAACGAAAGAATACCCCCATTTGCGTTAAGTGCAATAAAATGGGACACGACATTACAACATGTCGTAGTAGTGGACCACCACGCAACAATGCACAGGCCCCCACAAATAGTAACAATGGGATGCGCCGCGTTTACAATGTGCAGTTAAAATGCGATTGGTGCGGACGTCGCGGGCATGAAGAAGATACATGCCAAAATAAACAAGAATATCAAAGCCGGAAATCGGGAAACGGCAGCGAGTCGAGCCCGAAATCCCCGGCCCGACTATAAGTCCTTCTAATAAAAATACAGGGTACTCTCAGCCGCCCAAACCAAGTACTTCCGTTGTAGAGCTCCCCCTAGACTTTGGTCTGAAAGAAAAGACTCAACTAGTGGTGGACACGGGCGCTGAGATAAGCTTAATCAAAGAACAAGCTTTGAAATCTTCCGAGCTAATAAATGCCGAGAAGATTCTTACCCTGCAACCCCTTTTGGCACGGGATACACCCTGGGAAGCTGTCAGGGAAATCTTGTTACCACATTAAATGAGAACAAGATAGTTAAAACACCCTGCACTTTCCAGGTAATAAAAGATACTCCAGGCCTCTCTCACGACGGCCTATTAGGCAATGATTTCCTTGCCCAAAACTGCAATGTTGAGGGCCCAAATAAAGAACTTCGGTTTCCTCGCACGGAAACTAATTTAGAGGAATTTTCTTACCCTATTTTCCTCGAGACTGAGAAAAATAGCTCCCGAAAAACATCTGAATCCGAGAAACAGGCAAAAGTGATGGAACCCGTAGGGGTTAAGCTTTCTACCTGCCATGTTCTCGAACCATCACATGATGGGGGATGTTTGGCTAAAGACAAGCCACGGGAGAACGAGAAGGAAATTCTGGCGAATACACCTGTGATCACACAAATCAGGCGGCATAGCGTGGCCCTGATCAAGCCCATATGCGTACCTGCGAGATCACAGATAGTGGCTAGAATTCCACTGAAACTGCAAGAAGAAATGCTCTGTCTCTCCCAAGATATAGGCGACGGAATCTTCTTGGCAAATAGTATAATTTCCTCTAATGAAGAAAAGGAAGTTCTGATTGGGATTCTCAACTCTAAGGACTCAAAAGTAGCTCTCACCGACCTTACGTTACAATTGGCTCCGGTGAACGACTACACGTTAGTCCCAAAGTGTACCCCGCATAACATGCAAACGCCAGAGGAGCTTGCACGAAAAGAATTCCTGGACCAAAATGGCGCAATAAAAGCCGAGGTTCAGGCAAAATCACTTGAAAAACATAAAGCAATATCAATAGCAAAACAAACGGCGAATAAAGCCGATCTTAACCGAGTCAAACCTCGCAAACCGGGGCCGGCAAGCTCAGATACAAATAATAAGAGCCACGGACCTCGCAAACCGAGGCCAAAGAGCCCAAATAATAAGAGTCACGGACCTCGCAAACCGGGGCCAAAGAGCTCAAATAAAGTAATTAAAGGCCAAAGAGCCAATTCAACTAAGAACCAAGGCGCCAAATGCCCTACAACTAACAAAATAAAGGAAAAACTGGTAAATAATATTCATCTAGCTCGAGTAAAAAGCTCCAACGAGAGACAAAGAGAGGCCAGGCTAGAGGAGGAACTCAACCTGAGCCCAATTTTAAACAAAGACGAAAGGGCTGAAATACTGAAAATCTGTAGGGAATATAACGACATATTCCATTTAAAAGGCGACTTTCTCACCCATACAGATGCGATCAAGCACTCAATACCGATAGTACAAGATCAAGCGCCCATTAACCAAAAAATGTACCGCTTACCCGAAAAACAAAGGGAAGTGATTAACGAGCAACTGAAAGACATGCTAGAAAATGACGTAGTCCAGACGAGCAAAAGCCCCTGGAATTCTCCCCTGTTAGTGGTCCCCAAAAAGGCAGGACCCGATGGCGAAAAAAGGTGGAGAGTGGTAGTTGATTTTCGAAAAGTAAACGACAAAACAGTCGGAGATGCTTTCCCTCTTCCTCGAATCGAGGATATACTCGATCAATTAGGTCATTCTAGGTACTTCACAACCTTAGACTTGGCCAGCGGCTACCACCAAGTTTTAGTCGACCCTAAAGATCGACCTAAAACCGCTTTCAGTACAAATTATGGGCACTATGAGTTCAAGCGCATGCCTTTCGGACTCAAAGGAGTCCCCGCCACATTCCAGCGCCTGATGAATTATGTATTAACAGGCCTGCAGGGTTTAGAATGTTTTGTGTACCTGGATGACATAGTCATCTACGGGAAAAATTTAGAGGACCACAACTCTAAACTGTGTAAAGTTTTCGACAAACTACGGAAATATAATTTAAAACTACAACCGGAGAAATGCCAATTCCTCCGGAAAGAAGTAGTTTATCTCGGACATAAATGCTCGAGTGAAGGGGCTCTCCCAGACCCCAGCAAGACGGAATGTGTTCAAAATTTTCCCACACCCCGAACAATTAGGCAAGTGCAGTCATTTTTAGGACTGGCAAATTATTATCGCAAGTTTATACCAAATTTTTCAAAAATAGTACGGCCACTAACGAACTTGCTTCGCAAAGATGTCAAGTTCAAATGGACCGAAAAATGCCAAGAAGCATTTGAGGAAATAAAAAGATCTTTGATCTCGCCCCCTCTTCTTATATATCCCGATTTTAATAAGCCTTTTAATTTGACAACTGATGCCAGTAACGAGGCATTGGGAGCGGTACTTTCTCAAGGCGAGGTTGGAAACGATAGGCCCATAGCCTACGCGAGCCGCACTTTAAATAAAGCCGAGAAAAATTACTCGACGATAGAAAAAGAATTGCTTGCCATTGTTTGGGCCACAAGAAACTTTCGATGCTATTTATATGGTCGAAAATTCACCATCTATACAGATCATAAACCTCTAAAAGGGGTCCTCAATGCAAAAGATCCTACTTCTCGTTTGAAGAGATTTCAGCTTAAACTTTCCGAGTTCGATTATACTATCGAATATAAACCCGGAAAGTATAATACAAATGCAGATGCCCTAAGTCGCATCCCACGGGAAGATATTGAGGAACAAAACAGCCCAACCTTAACGGTAGAGGCCCAGGTCCATCGATCTATGGACTCGTCAATGGAGGAAAACAACTCCGCGGCAAAAGTGCACGCAGTTACAAGGGCCCAGAGAAGGAAAGCCCAGGAAAGTGGTATAGAAGTCATTCCGGATACACAAAAGGCGAAACAGGCGGAAAAACAGTCTGAGAGAATAACACTCGATCCAAAGGAAAAACACTCGCCACCGGTAGAAATAACTGAGAACAAACCTTCATCTCCAGAAGCGCGAGAAAACCCTGAACACATCACGAGCCCCGAAGAAATTAAAATCATTCTACATGATTACCATGACTCTGCATTCGGAGGCCATCAGGGAGTAATTAAGACCTATAAGAGAATAAAGCGCAAATGTTGCTGGAAGCACATGTTACGAGACATTAAAAATTATATCAAAAAGTGCCCAAAATGCCAAAAATCTAAGGCATCCCCTCAAGCTAAAATGCCCATGGTAATCACAGATGTTGCGGAACAACCTTTTGATAAGGTTTACCTAGACATTGTGGGACCATTGGAGGAATCTACATCTGGAAACAAGTACATCCTGACTTTCCAGGACAACTTAACTAAATTTGTAGACTGGTATGCACTACCCAACGCGGAAGCGGAAACAATAGCGGAAATCTTCTTCGACGAAATCGTCACACGCTACCGCATTCCCAAGAAAATTGTCACAGATCAAGGAACAAATTTCCTAAGTGATCTGTTCAAACAAGTCTGTAAGCTACTAAAAATAAAAAAGTTACAGACCTCCGCTTATCACCCACAGTCAAACGGGGCACTAGAAAGAGCACATAGACCCCTGATTGAATATTTGCGTACTCTTGTAGATGAAAATGCCAAAAGCTGGGATCGATTCCTACGCACAGCAGCGTTCGTGTACAACAATAGTGTACACGAAGGGACAAAGCTCACGCCCATGGACTGTTTATACGGTTTCACGGCGGATGTCCCTTCGAATTTAAAAAGGGAACCCGAACCCCTTTATAACAGCGAGAGCTACTATCACAAGCTCCGATATAAGCTACAAAAATCATACGCAACAGCACGAAAAAACATTTTGGCTAGCAAAAATAAGTCAAAAGAATATTATGACAAGGATTCCAGACCTGTGTTATTCCATGTGGGGGATAAAATCCTCCTGAAAAGCGAAAATAGGAAGCATAAGCTTTCAGAAATATGGGAAGGACCGTATATAATAACGGCAATCCCGTCCGAAGTAAATTCGGAAGTAAAAATAGGGAAACGTACAAAAACAGTTCATAATAACCGCCTTAAGCGATATTATGATTAAAGTTTCCCGGACTAATTTCATTTCCCTCAAACAAAAATTTTTTTTAAACGAACAAATTTTTTTTTTTTCTCTGTTCTCTTCACGAAATTATTGGAACTACTATATTAGCTCTAATATCAGTCACTAATAATAATAATAAATAAAGACATTTTCGCAAGATATGCCACACATACCAACAACGCGTACATCGCATTTCGATTCGAAACAAAAAACAAAAGATTCACTCAGCCAGTCAACAAAAAATCTTTCGTCAACCAGTATACCCTCTTAGGTAATACGATACTAACAAACTTAATGGCCTTGGCTTCGCAAGTAGTTAAGATAGGTCAGGAAAATTAGCAAGTAAAGCAAATACATATACCAAAAACATTGGATATTGTAGTTAGAACTTTTTCCTTTTATATCATTTTGTATAAAAAATAAGAATTGTCTATGATGTTTTATAATCAAAGGTACAATTTTATGGCAATATAAGATTTTAGGGAAAAATAAATATTCTAAGTTTCGCATAAGCTAAGCAAAGCCAACTCAAAAAAAAAAAAAAAAAAAACAACAATTATTTTTACATATCATGCTAACATACCTTGTAAGAATGACCGAGGGTACGAAAGATTTCAAAAAAATTTTTTTATAAAACTAAATTGTATAATAATAATGTAATACTAGAATATAAAAGCATTGTAATAATAGGTTAAGCAATTCTGTGACGGTCTCGCAACTCCCTCTACGACATTCAAAATTTTTTTTTTTCACTCATTATTAATATATATAAAATTTTTTTTAATATAATCACCACCCCGAGAATTATTCCTCTTCAAAGAATAATTCTCTTTTTCGAAGGGGGAAGGAATGTTGTGTACCGAAATTCCGGTACATAGCATAACATCCCGGCCAAAACACGATCAGCCGAACCCAGATAGCGCAAAAGTACTTAAGTACTTTACAAAGATACTTAAGTGCATGCGCCTAGCAAGCACTTTACGCCCGCTAGAGTCAGATGGCATTATTACCGGCGGCAAAAGCGAGCGCATCGACCCAAGCTCACGCTGGGGTGACCGCCCGCGCGTGCATCGACCTAAGTAATTTATGATGACACAAAACATGTGCATCACACAAGTGGCGACGCGCACGTTATCGGCAATTGGAACATTGGAAAGTTCCAATAACTGATCGAGGGGATATAAGTACTCGATCAGTAAAAGCCGGGGCGGTCTGATAGTGAGAGTCTTATAGTCGAAGTCGTAAAGAGGAGTCTAACAGTGGCAGTCAGAGATCGGAGTCGAACGTAGGAGTCGACAGCCGACGAGAGGAGTCTAAAGTCAGAGTCGAAGAAAGGGAGTCGCGAGTTCGGGGCATAAAATAAGTTAGCTAAGTAGCTAAGTACCGAGTGTGAAATAAAGTAAATAAATGGACAACTAGTTTAAAGTGCAGTGTTTTGAATTGTGCACGCCAAGAGGAGCACACGCAGCCCTGCGGCTCCTCCGCCTTTACCTCGACAGCGGCCCCGATCTTGGGAAGTAACAGCATTCGTGCTGCTTCCGAGATCCCCGACCTGAGTTCCTCCAGGGCCAGAGCCGACACCCAGGGAACGTAACAAGGATCTCTAGGAGCATTAAACCAAACCTCTATTCGAAAGATCATGGCATATTCATCAATCACCCATATTAGATGAATAATAGCCGCCATAATATCAAGCGAACCCCTATGATCACTGTATTTCACAATCTATACAATATTAACCATGAGAATTGTAATAATAGTAAAAACAACAGGAACAGCTCAATTAAGCCAACTATTCTCATATATATTCAGATCCAACCCACTAAAATTCTCAATTATAATAAACCTTTTATCATTAGGAGGATTACCCCCATTTCTAAGATTTCTCCCAAAGCTGATAGTTATCCAGGCCCTAGTAAACAATAATCAAACACTTACAATAACAATCCTAACAATTATATCATTAATCACCATATTTTTCTACCTCCGAATGGCCCATTCCGCATTTATACTAAATTACCACGAAACAGCTTGAACACAAAAACAAGAAACTAATAATAAAAAATTAACACTATTAATAGTATCATCCTTCGTCTCTAACTCAGGACTAATTACCGTAAGACTAATATTTATAATAATTTAAGGCTTTAAGTTAATAAAAACTAATAGCCTTCAAAGCTATAAATATAAGAAATCTTTTAAGCCTTAATACAAAAATACCCCTTCGGAATTGCAGCCCGATATTACCTAGTAACTGTAAAGCCTATAATTAAGGAAAATTTTTTCATAAATCGATTTACAATCTAACGCCTAAACCTTCAGCCACTTAATCGCGACAATGGCTATTTTCCACAAATCATAAAGATATTGGAACCCTTTATTTCTTATTCGGGGCATGAGCTGGAATAGTAGGAACCTCATTAAGACTACTAATTCGAGCAGAACTAGGACATCCTGGATCACTAATTGGTGATGATCAAATCTATAATGTAATCGTCACAGCCCACGCCTTCGTAATAATCTTCTTTATAGTAATGCCCATCATAATCGGAGGATTTGGAAACTGACTAGTACCCCTAATACTAGGAGCCCCAGATATAGCGTTTCCCCGAATAAACAATATACGATTTTGATTACTACCCCTGTCCCTTACCCTCCTAATAACTAGCAGAATAGTAGAAAACGGAGCTGGAACAGGATGAACAGTATACCCCCCTCTATCTTCAGGAATCGCTCATGGAGGAGCATCAGTAGATTTAGCAATCTTTTCACTACACTTAGCAGGTATCTCATCCATCCTGGGAGCTGTTAACTTCATTACAACAGTAATTAATATACGATCTGCAGGAATCTCACTAGACCGTATGCCCCTATTCGTTTGATCCGTAGTAATCACAGCAATCCTATTATTATTATCACTACCTGTATTAGCAGGAGCAATCACCATACTATTAACAGACCGAAACCTAAATACATCATTTTTCGACCCAGCCGGAGGAGGAGACCCCGTACTATACCAACACCTATTCTGATTCTTTGGGCACCCAGAAGTATATATTTTAATTCTACCAGGATTTGGCATAATCTCTCACATTATTAGCCAAGAGTCAGGAAAAAAGGAAACCTTCGGTTCCCTAGGAATAATTTATGCCATACTAGCCATTGGGCTACTAGGATTCATTGTATGAGCACACCATATATTCACCGTAGGAATAGATGTAGACACCCGAGCATACTTCACCTCAGCCACAATAATTATTGCGGTACCCACCGGCATTAAAATCTTCAGATGATTAGCCACCCTGCATGGAACCCAACTATCTTATTCCCCAGCCCTATTATGAGCACTAGGATTTGTATTCCTATTTACTGTAGGAGGACTAACCGGAGTAGTGCTAGCCAATTCATCAATTGATATTATATTACACGACACATACTACGTAGTAGCTCATTTTCACTATGTACTTTCTATAGGAGCAGTATTCGCAAATAGGAGGATTTATTCACTGATATCCCCTATTCACAGGGCTAACCATAAACCCCTCCTGACTAAAAACCCAATTCACAATTATGTTTACAGTAGTAAATTTAACATTCTTCCCCCAGCACTTTCTGGGACTTGCAGGAATACCACGACGGTATTCCGATTACCCCGATGCCTATACAACATGAAACATCGTATCCACAATTGGATCCACAATCTCAATAGTAGGAATCCTAAATTTCCTATTCATTATATGAGAAAGAATAATTAACAAACGAGAAGTAATATTCCCAATCCAACTAACTTCCTCAATTGAATGATTACAAAATACCCCTCCAGCAGAACACAGATATTCAGAACTTCCCCTACTTTCTAAATTCTAATATGGCAGATTAGTGCAATGGATTTAAGCTCCATATATAAAGAAACCCTTTTATTAGAACCAATGTCAACATGAGCCAACCTAGGACTACAAGATAGTGCCTCACCGCTAATAGAACAACTAACCTTTTTTCATGATCACACTCTACTAATTTTAATCATAATCACCGTATTAGTAGGGTACATCATAACAATATTGCTATTTAACAAACTAACTAATCGATTCCTGTTACACGGCCAAACAATTGAAATCATCTGAACAGTACTACCAGCAATCGTATTATTATTCATTGCTTTACCATCACTACGACTACTTTACCTATTAGACGAAATTAATGAACCCACTATAACCCTAAAAATAAAGTGCTGGAATTGCGACCAGACTGGCCACTATTACCAAGATTGTCCCTCCGAACCAGCAGGTTTTTTTTGTTATGGCTGTGGGCGAAAAGGGGTTGTTAAACCTCGCTGCCCTAATTGCCTTTCAAAAAATCAGCGTCGGGTCGGGAGCAACAACACCAGCCCCCGACCTCAACGACCGCTGGCAATTACGGCAGGCGA
The DNA here is from genome assembly GCA_963920795.1 of Eutolmus rufibarbis. Taxonomy (NCBI): domain Eukaryota; kingdom Metazoa; phylum Arthropoda; class Insecta; order Diptera; family Asilidae; genus Eutolmus; species Eutolmus rufibarbis. The sequence continues at coordinate 23,462,857 of OY987207.1, forward strand.
GACGACAACCACCCCTTCTCGCCCCCAGACATAACTAATCCCGAATCTAGTAAAATATCACCTGACGCTTCTTTCCCATCTATTGAGTCAAATCTTGTGGATGTTGATCCACCAAAACAGTTAGAGAATTCCCCTGAATCTAATCTTGTATTGTCACCTTCTGAAGCCGAGCAGTTTCCAAGGAAAAAATTTTCCATATTAAAGAGACCGAACAATTTTCCACCTCCGGTTCTCTTTCCCATAAAGCCATACCATCTTCGGCTTAAAGAGTATAAAGCGGCTCGGGAAAGAATTTTTGCTCCGGCTGTAGATTATCCTGAAGGGAGAAAATTTTCCTAAATCCAGTAAGTTTTCCAAGTCCAGACGCTCCACTTTGCGTTTACGTGCGTTCTGGAAACGTATTAAAAGAAATCGTCGGAAATTATCCTCAGCATTCGTCTCAGTTCCCAAAGATATAAGGCCCTATGCTCCAGTTAATATTCTAGGCCAGAACATCGTAGGCCTGCTAGACACTGGTGCTAGCATTAGCATTTTGGGCAAAGGTTCTGAGAGTTTGTTGCAGGAAGCGGGTGTTAAATGGGTAAAGTACCGTTCTGCTATCGAGGTGGCCAACGGAGCTAGACCAGAAGTGCACGGACACGTCGATTTGGAAGTTCTTTTCCGGGGTGAGACTAAAACTTTACGACTTTACGTTGTACCTAGTCTCACGCAAGAATTATACCTGGGAATTGATTTTGGGAGAGCTTTCAGGTTGGCCCCGGACGTGCTCGGTCTAGTCTCGTCGTTGGACACCCCGATAGTAGCGAAACCCAACCCCGCAGAACACATATTATCTCCTGATTTCCAGAGACGTCTGGAACGAACAAAAGCGCTGTTTCCCTCTTACACGAATTTGGGCTTGGGGAAAACTCACTTACTCGAACATGCCATAGACGTTGGGGATGCTACACCAATTAAACAAAGGTTTTATCCAGTTTCTCCGGCGGTGCAGAAGCTTATGGATGCTGAGCTAGACCGAATGTTGTCACTGGGAGTGATAGAGGAGAGCCAGAGCCCTTGGAGCTCTCCGGTTGTTCTAGTAAGGAAGCCAGGCAAAGTCCGACTGTGTTTTGACGCCCGGAAGGTGAACTCCGTAACAAAAAAGGATGTTTATCCTTCGCCACAAATTGACGGGATTCTGAGTCGCCTTCCGCCGGCAAAGTACATCACCAGTCTGGACTTGAAGGACGCCTTTTGGCAGATTCCTCTAGAAAGGAGCTCCAGGGAGAAGACAGCCTTTACAGTGCCTGGTCATCCCCTCTACCACTACACAGTGATGCCATTCGGCCTCTGCAACGCTCCACAGACCATGTGCCGGCTGATGGATAAAGCTATTCCTTACGACCTGCGTGATAATGTATTGGTGTACCTCGACGATCTATTGGTTTTATCCCAAGATTTTGACACACATTTACCTCTTCTCGCCCGAGTAGCTGACTGTCTGAGGAGGGCGGGACTCACAATAAACGTGGAAAAGAGTAAGTTCTGTTTAAGAGAAACGAAATATCTTGGCTTCATTATTGGTGAGAACGGAATGCGTATGGATCCAGATAAGATCTCTGCAGTTGTTGAATACCCTGCTCCCAAAACCGTAAAACAAGTACGTCGATTCATGGGAATGGCAGGATGGTATCGTCGATTTATTCCCAACTTTGCAGATCTTTCTGGTCCAATAACTGATACGCTGAAGAAATCAAGTAAGTTCACGTGGACTGAAGAAGCCCAAATCGCGTTTGATAAACTTAAACAGGTCTTGACTTCTGCTCCCGTTTTGGTGACTCCCGACTTCTCCAGACCGTTCGTTATTCAGTGCGACGCGAGCACACAAGGTGTGGGTGGAGTCCTGCTGCAGGTCGACAAAGACAACAACGAGAGACCGATTGCCTACGTGTCTCAAAAACTTAATTCAGCGCAAAGGAACTATTCGGTGACAGAACTGGAGTGTTTGGCTGCGATTATAAGTGTCAAAAAATTTTTCCATACATCGAGCTTATGCCTTTTAAAATAATTACGGACCATGCGAGTTTAAAGTGGCTTATGTCTCAGAAAGATCTGAGTGGCAGACTGGCGAGATGGAGTCTGAAGCTTCAACGCTACGACTTCTCCATCGAGCACCGTAAGGGGAGCTTGAACGTGGTGCCAGATGCGCTATCGCGGGTGGAGTGTGACGCGCTGTCAGCTCCGGAAGACTTCGGGCCTGAGGTCGATCTCAGCTCTCCACATTTCGCCTCGGCGGAACATGTAGAGATGGGACGACAAGCAGAACAAAACCGGCCCAAATTTCCGGATCTGATGGTGCGAGACGGCTTCATCTACGTTCGCACTGTCCCACGTTCTGGCGATCCGGTGCAAGAAGACGAAGCGTGGAAGCTTTGGATTCCTCCCGGCCTAGTCACAGATGTAATTTCCCGCGCTCATGACCCTCCATTGTCGTCTCATGGTGGTGTCGGTAAGACCCTTGAGCGAATTCGTCGTTATTTTTATTGGCCACGCATGGCTACCGATGCTCGATCGTATGTTCTCTCGTGTGACACTTGCAAAGAGACCAAAGCGCCAAATACCACACTCCGACCACCGATAGTTAATCAACCTACTGCTGAAAGATCGTGGCAAAGAATATACATAGATCTCTTAGGCCCATTCCCTCGCACTAAATCTGGCCATGTCTGCATTTTAATTGTCTTAGACCATCTCTCGAAATTTCCATTATTGAAACCCCTACGTAAAGCTACGACGTCTCAGATTTGTACCTTTGTCGAAGAAGAAATTTTCCATATGTTTGGTGTTCCCGAAACAATTGTTACCGATAATGGTACTCAATTCCCTTCGGCACAACTCGCTAAACTTCTGGAACGCTATGGAGTCCAACACATGCGCACGGCACTTTACTCTCCTCAGGCGAATGCCTCGGAACGAGTAAATAGATCCATCTTGGCCGGTATTCGCGCTTATATTAAAGATGAACATCAAAAATGGGACGAAAACCTTAGTAGTATTGCCAGCTCACTTCGGAGCTCTATACATCAGGCAACAGGTTTTCCTCCTTATCGAATGTTGTTTGGACTCCAGATGATTACCCACGCGTCCAGCTACGAGTTGTTGCGCCGCCTTCAAGGAATTGACGAACCACTAAACATTGACACTTCTGACAAGCTTAAACTTATTCGAGCTAAAGCTCAAGAAAATTTAAAGAAGGCTTTCGATCAAGGTGCGAAGACCTATAATCTGAGAACAAAACCCGTAGAATTCAAGGTGGGCGAAGAAGTCTATCGCCGCAACTTCCAACTTAGTAATTTCGAGAAGCAGACCAGTGCGAAGTTGAGTCGCAAATTCCTAAAATGTAGAATCAGGGCAAGAAAGGGCAATGCCTTATATGAATTAGAAGACCTTCAGGGGAAACTCATCGGAACATTTCACGCTAAAGATATTAAGAGGTGAGGTTAACAATAATATTTTCTCTTGGTTTTTAAAATTAATTTCTCTTCGGCATATTATCGAGGCAATCCTTGATATATGCTTTATCACTTAAGTAAAATTTTTTTTTGGTTGGTCGGATCCTTTATTGGACTACCTATTGAGCTTGGCTCAATATCTCAGTTTTATTTCGGTCGCCCTAATAAGGCATCCGACCAGCTTAACTGGTACCCGGTTGTCCCTAAAGCCGCCTCTGCTCGGTTATGCGGTGGACATACCTTTTTACCCCTTTTCCTTCCCCCCCTCCTAGTTAGAGTTCCCTATTCCTTAACCCGATCCTATCCTCTTAATTTTTTTTAACATTTATTCCCACTTTCTCTTACCTCCAAGAGGCCCTGCCTGGAATTCTCATGGTCGAGGTTGCCTCGGGGCCTCTTGAGAATTACGAAAGCTGGTTTCATCAGCCAACTATTCGTCTCGAGGTCTCGGGCTTCCTCTTCCCAGGGGAGTACGGGCAGGGAGGTGCTTTGCTTGCCCGCACCGCGGGACCGACGCTCCGGAGACGTCCGGAAAAATAATCCCCCAACTGTCAAAGTGAGGTGACGGCATTTCGCTTTGGCTCCGGTGTTTTGATTGTTTTTCTTGGTGAAATTCGGCAGTGATCTTTTTTTGGTGCTTTCTTTCGCGTTTCAGTGATTTTACGTGTGGAAGTTATCCTGTTGCCTGCCGATTGGAAGTGGACCGGAGGCTCTTCTGGGAGATACAGCAGCGCCCACGGAAGTGAGGTTATCCGCCAGCGCTTCTGAGCAAGCGGGGCCCCCGGTGACTTTTCTTTCTTTTATTTTCTTTTATTGCCATTTATTGTGTTGCATTTTCATTACCCCCTCCCCGCCCTCAGGATTGCCGTGGTCGCGTGGATCGATCGGGACCCGATTTAGGGTGGAATGGGATGGAGCACGACGACTCCCCCATTGATTAAACGAGGACGAGTTGCTTGCCTCCAGCCAGGAGACAATTATCAACTCGAGCTGCACGGCGAGTACCAGCCACAGTACACCCGTGCTATCCACGAGTTCAGCAGCTGCCCCTGGACCTGCTAAAGGCGCCTGTCAAAGCGCCTCGTCACAACCTAGGCGCAGGCGGAAAGCCAGCGGCACCCTTCTCAAAAGCCGGTACCAGAAGGCCGTCTTCATTCTTAACAAGATTGCTAAGAATGAGGAGGCGGGCACCGTGCACGAAAAGGATGCCGCCGACAGGATCAAGTACCAGGCAGTTGTACAGGAGTACAAGAGGAGCCTGGTAAGTAAAGAGGCGCTACCGCGGCCGCAGGAGGCTGGCAAACGTAATCGTTCTCGTGAAGAGAACGTGCACGCAGCCAAGCGGACCAAGGTAGCAGGGACGACGACCGCAGCAACAGGTAGCAAGGCTGCAGTGAGTAGGGTTGCGAGGGCTGCAATCAGGCCAGCTGCCGAGGAGGGCAAGATTCCTACGAGTGGCCAGCAGAAGAGGCTTCTCAGCGATGTGGTGAGGGACCACTTGCACGTCGCTCTCGTGGACGAGAGCTCCTCCAGCGGGAAGATTCCCGCGGAGACGTGGTGCAGCATCGAGGCCAAGCTTTCGGAGATGGTTATGGAGCATCTCCTCCAGGGCGGAGCACCGCTTTGTTTCGACTCTTCTGTAGTTGTCAGAGGAGTTAGGGTGGTCAGGTGCGAGGATCAGTTCGCGAAGGACTTCCTCGGGTCGTGCGTGGCTAAAATTAGCAAGGCCTGGGAGGGCTTGAAGCTCAAGCTAATTCCCGCATCGGAAATTCCCAGGAGACCGAGGGCTCGCATCTGGCTGCCTAAGATGAAGCTTGACAGCGCCAAGTTCCTTAGGTGTCTGCAGCTCCAGAATCCGGCGGTCCCTATGGATGACTGGGCTGTCATCAAGGCGGAGGAGCCCCAGAAGAGCAGCATGTCTTTCCTGCTCCTCATTAATGAGGACTGCCTGTCAACCCTGGAAAGCGCCGACTATAGGCTTAGGTTTGGCATCAGGCTTGCCAAGCTTAAGGTGTTCAGGTCTGGCAACCCGGACGCGGATCTGGACCCGGCCGGCCTTTTAGAGGACTTGAAGCTGGACGAAGAACCACCAGCTGCTTCATCACCTGCCGCTAATGCTGAGGGTCGTGCAGATTAACCTCCAGCACTCTAAGAGTGCCTCGGATAACCTGCTTGTTTTCCTAAGGGAGGAAAACATTGACCTAGCATTAGTGCAAGAGCCCTGGATTAGGAACTCCAAGGTGAGAGGACTCCAGGACAAACATTTTTACATTTTTTATTTGTTAAATCCAAATCAGGGTAAGCCGAGAACGTGCATTCTAGCAAGAAAGCATGTGAAAGCATTTCTGTGTTCCAATTTCAGCTCACCCGACCTTACCGTAGTTAAGGTGGAGGACAGGGAGAGGGGTGACCTGTTTATCTCCTCGGCCTACATGGCTCACGATAAGCCAGCTCCGCCGGAAGATCTGGTTAATCTCGCTGTGGCCGTCTCGTCGAGGAAGGCTGACCTGCTGGTGGGATGCGATGCAAACGCGAGGCACACTTTGTGGGGTAGCTCCGAGATCAACGCTAGAGGTGAGTCACTTTTTGATTTCATCTGCAGCTCTAATTTGTCAGTGTGCAACGTGGGCACAACTCCGACCTTCTGCTTCCCTGGGGGTGAAGAGTTTGAGGGATGGGAGGAGGTGCTGGATATCACCCTGCTCACTGACAACAGTGTCTATAGGGTTGCGAACTGGAGGGTGTCCAACCTCAAATCATTTTCGGACCATAATTGGATCCTTTTTAACCTGGACCTCAAGACTGAGGCTCCAAAGCCCTTTAGGGACCCCAAACGTATTGACTGGAAGAAATTCAGTCGGATTGTCAAGAATAAACTTCCCGGCACACCGCCCCCGCTGTTCGGTTCAGCAATAGAGCTGGAAGAGGGCGCTAGGAAACTCGAGAAAGCCTTGAATGCAGCCTTCAAGGCCTCGTGTCCAGTCAAGCATAGCAAGAAGACCCTTCCACCATGGTGGAACGAGGACCTGTCTGACCTGAGGAGGTTGACAAGGGCGGTCTTCAACATCTGCTACAGGCATAAGTTTTGGCGACCCTATAAGGACTGTCTTAAACTGTACAAGAAGGCAGTAGCAGACGCCAAGAGTAAGGGTTGGAGGGATTACTGCGAATCCATTCAGAGCGTAAGCGATTCGGCTAGGCTCAGCAGGATCCTGTCAAAGGAGCACGTCTCTCCCTCCTTCATCCGGAGGCCTGATGGGTCGTGGACAGAATCTGCTGCCGAGTCTCTGGAGCTCTTAGTGAATACTCACTTCCCGGGCAGCACGGGCAGCTGCGCGGCCTCCCTGAGCCCACAGGGAATACCATGTATACCTCGGGAGGAACTTCAAAATTTAATTAACGAGGAAAGCACGCTGCTAGCGTTGGACAGCTTCTCTCCGTACAAGTCGCCGGGCCCGGACGGCATTCTACCCATCATGCTGCAGAACATGAGGCATGTCGTAGTTCCGTGGCTTGTTGTCCTCTTCAGAAGTAGCCTTCTGCTTCAATATGTACCTGACTCGTGGAGAAGAGCACGAGCAGTTTTTATCCCAAAGGCGGGCAAGTGTGGGCACGAGTTGGCAAAGGACTTCCGTCCAATATGTCTTACGTCCTTCGTGCTCAAAACACTAGAACGAATTCTGGATGCTCACTTGCGGGAAACTGTAGCTGAGCCACAGCTCAGTCGCTCCCAACACGCGTACTTAAAAGGTAGATCCACAGAGACAGCTCTACATGAGGTAGTACGCACGATTGAGCACTCGCTGCACTTCAAACAATACACCCTGGCTGCCTTCTTAGATATAGAGGGTGCTTTCAATAATGTCCGCACGGAAGCAATCCAGGAGGCCCTCTCTTCACTAAGGATGAAGGAGGGTCTCTGTGACTGGCTGCTTGCCATGCTGCGCTCTAGGATCGTATAGTTTGACCTAGGGGATAGCCACCAAACCAGATCCGTTAGCAGAGGGACTCCGCAAGGGGGAGTTCTGTCTCCTCTTCTCTGGCTGGCGGTGATGAACAAAATTTTGACCAGTCTAGATAGGGACAGGATCAAAGTAGTTGCCTACGCCGACGACTTAGTAGTCTTGGTATCAGGTTTATTCCCCTCGGTGTTAAGCAATATCATGCAGGGGGCTCTGACAAGGATTAACGCGTGGGCCAGGGGGTGCGGCCTGGGCGTGAACCCGAATAAGACAGAGCTGATGTTGTTTACCACCAAAACTAGAATTCCAGATTTTAGGCTGCCTTCACTCGGTGGGGTGGCCTTGACTCTGTCTCCTCATGCTAAGTATCTCGGAGTCGTCGGAGTCGATACTAAACTTAGATGGAGACTTAACATCGACGAGCGGATCAGGAAAGCCTGCATAGCTTTCTACGCTTGCAAAAAAGCCTTCGGCAGACGGTGGGGACTCCAGCCAAGGGTGGTCTTGTGGATGTACACAGCCATTGTACGACCTATTCTCACCTATGGCTCGCTGGTCTGGTGGCCATGTCTCGACAAAGCCTACATCAGATCAAAGCTAGGCAGGGTGCAGAGGACGGCGTGTGTAGGTATCACGGGAGCCATGCGGTCCTGCCCAACGGAGGCTCTCAGTGTGCTTCTGCATCTTCTACCTATCGACCTCCACATTAAATACCTAGCGTGCTGTAGTGCCGTAAGGCTGAGGGAGTCGGGGTGGTGGAGCGCCAGGCCATACGGTCACGGCAGAACCCTCGACTTGCTGCCTAAGGAACTGGCAATGTGCCAAACGGACTACATCGTCCCTAAAATACCCGGCAAGAAGAACTTCATGGTTAAAGTTCCTACCAGGGAGGATTGAAAGGAGAGCGATATTACGCAGACCTTCGATCTTCTGATTTTCACGGACGGGTCCAAATCCAGCAAAGGAGTTGGAGCTGGAATCTTCTGCGACTCACTCGACATCAGGGAGTCGTATCATCTTCCTGGACATGCCAGCGCTTTCCAGGCAGAGGTGCTAGCCGTAGCGAAAGCTTGCGAAGCCCTCGCATGTCTAAATCAAACTCGCAACATTGCGATCCTCACTGACTCGCTAGCCGCCATCAAAGCTCTTGATTCGGCTAGACTCTCATCAAAAGTGGTGAAAGGCTGTCGTGAGCGACTCTCCCTTCTGGGGCAACGCCATCTCGTCACCCTGCTCTGGGTCCCGGGTCATGCGGACATAGCGGGCAATGAGCAGGCTGACGAACTGGCTAAAGAAGGTGCAACCCTCGGTGTGTCTATCGGGGAAGCAGTACACTCTTCCCCGAACACCGTCAAGAAAGGTATCCAGCTGCACTTTCTATCAATTGCAAATAAAAGGTGGGCGGATCTCGAGTCATGCGCAGTTTCTAGAGCAACTTGGCCCACCCTCAATCTGAGAAGAACGCTGGAGCTTCTCAAGCGATCCCGCGTGGACATTGCCAGAGTAGTGGCGGTACACACTGGCCACTGGCACGTAGGGGAGCACGCAGCCAAACTGGGGATCCCATATAACAGCCACTGTCGCAGTTGCAAGGATCCTGCTGAGAAAGAGACTCTTTCTCACTTCCTGTGCAGCTGCCCGGCACTAGCAGCGGCTAGACACCGGGCGATGGGCAGGCACTTCTTAAGCAACATTAGCGACATATCCTCGTTCAGGATCGGTGAGCTAGTTCTCTTTCTGAACTCCACGGGCTGGCTCTGATCTAATGAATCTGTAACTCGCTTCTTCAATAACCATGTTATATTCGTAGGGGATTTGTGGTCTCAAAACGGCGCACCCAGCGCTAATTGGATCCTGACCAGTCTGATCAGGCTCGCCACTTAAACCAACCATCTCTTCACCACCTATTGATATCTTTAGTTGTGACTTCTCCTGTATTACACATCTGCGTTTCAGTACAACACCTTACTTGTCGATCTGCGGTTGGCTCTACCAACTATCACACCATCTTTACATCTATTTCTTAGAGCGTCAGCGTCTCTCCTCAGCAGCCAATCGCGTGCATTTACTGGTTCTCTTTTTTATATATATATATATATATATATATATATATACACCCTATCCTCTCTCAATTTTTGCCCCTTCCCATTTTTCTCATCACCCCTTTTTTGCATCATAACGTCTTAACGTTACCTGTACTTGGAGCTCCTGTACTCCAATGCTTCCTCCTTTAGAAAGACTGCACGACAAGGAATCTGACAGGGGATTTCCTTCCAGTAGGATAAGATTTCGACACACAATTTTACAACAACCCCCACCTCTGGACTCCCGTGAACAGCAGCGCCATATCGTTGGAGTCTGGAGGGAATTGCGGATTCGCGGAGCGGATATTCATCTTGGGACTGGGATGACCGCGGGGGTTGGTTTACAGCCACTTCGATTTGTTTGGACTTTTTTTTTTCATTGATTGAACACCCTTAACCCATCCCCACGGTCGGGGCTGGCCCGGGGCAGGATCAACAAGTCCTTCTCACTGTCAGGAAGGCCTGCCTCTCATTAGGGTTGGTCTTCTCTGCCAGTGGAAATGAGTGGTCGAGTCAGTACTGAATCTACCTGACCTCTCATTAGGGTCAGGGAAGTTCAGTACTGACATCTGGCCAGCTGATTCAGTCTTGGGTTAGTCTTGAGCGTGGGTCGAGCCACAGGTTGGGCACCGCTCAATTTAATTTTTTTAACATCTTTTGATTTGTTCCCCACAGGCTGGGGTGGCCCGGGATGGGTTAGCAGCTCCTTATCACTGTCAGGGAAGCCCGCCTCCCATTAGGGCTGGTTTCCTCTGCCAGCGAGAGGGAGTGGTTGAGTCTGCTCTGGACCAACTGACCTCTCATCAGGGTCCAGGGAAGTCCAGGGTGGATTTTAGCCGGCTAGCTCAGTCTCGGGTTCGACTCAGTTGTGGGTCGAACAAAGTAGGGCTCTCTTCAGAGCCCCAACCATTTTTCAGCCCCGTTGCCCTCGGGAGCGAGTTCAACGTGGCTGCCCTGTTGTGGTTGGGGCCGAAAATCTTGAGGCAAAATTATTTTGCCTACGGCTATGTGCGAGCGCCTGGCGGGCCCCCTTAATTTCGCCCAAAATCTGACGGCGCTCAGGCGCAAGTTGCCGCTGCTTAACGGCTCGGCTGGCTGGTCGCGCCGCCCATCGAGCGCTCGGAGGCCACAAATTGAAAATTTTAACTCAAAGAATTTCCAATTTGTGGCCGCCGAATGTTCTAGAGGCGCCCGCGGCCCGCTGGTCGAGTCCTCGGCAGCGGCATCAGCGAGGAAAGTGCCGGTGCAGCTCTCCCACGTATCTGCTGCCTGCCCATCGGCAGCCGGCGCGGCTGATGTGTGAGTGAGTTGCACCGGGACTTTGATGTGGCGTGATCGGCGCGCGGTAGCCGGCGAAGGAGCTCGAGGAGCGTGCCTCAAAAAAGTCTAGGAGGAGCACCGAAGACGAGCGGACGACTTTAATTGCGAAGTAGAAAAGAAAAGTTTAAAAGGGTAAAGTAAAGTCGAAGCGCGGGCGGAAAAGTGAAGAGATTCAAAAAGAAAGGAAGTTCGTAAAAGATTGAAAGAAGTGAACGTAGAAAAACGAAAACAAAAAAAAGAATATTTTAAAGAACGAAAGAAGGACGAAAGATTCGCGTAAGAAAATATTTTGTTGGTCTCGTTGTGAACGCGCGCCCGGTCCGTTATGTTTAAAACCTAAAGAACTGTGAAATTTAATAAGGAAAAATTTATGAGCCAAAAGGAAAAACTAAATTAAAGGAAGCCTCAATATTGTGCTGTAATAATGATATCAAAAAAGAAGAAAATGAAAATTTTGCATATTAAGTTAGGTGAAATAGCTGTGAGTGTCAGCATAAATGATTGTAGCACGGTTCCTGTGAAAATAGAATTAGGTGAGTTGGCTTCCGAGCGAATGATCCATAGAGTGTAATAAATCGACAATTAAAATCGCTGAAACTAAACCTAGACTGAATAAAATTATATTTAAATTTAGTGGACAAGAAAAGAGAAAAAAAAACAAACTTGGAGTGAATAAGGTTATGATAAGCTATAGTGGAAGTGGAAAAAGAAAAAGAAAAAGAAAAAGGGATAAATTAAATAAGCCTCAATTAAAATTCAATGACATCAAAAATAATTTAAATGAAATTATGATTGAACTAAATGAATTTAAAAACAAAGTATATAAAATTTCGACTAAATCCAATGGACATGAAACATAAATTATACGCGTCGCCATTAAAGTTAATAAAATCAGAAATAAATTGAAACGAAAAAAAAAAAACTAAACACTTGTTTTCATTTAAATTTATTGGTAGATCAAATTAGATTATAATAAAGTTTAACGGGAATAAACGATAAATTAAATAAAGTGACAGTGAGATTTAAGAAAACGAAGAACCAGTTTAAAGAAGTGAAATCCAGCACAGACTAAAGTGAATTCAATAAAAAAAAAAAAAAAAAAAAAAAAAAAAATCTTTTTAGTTGGGGAAATTTAAATAGAAAACCCCATGTACATACCCAAAATCAGTTTTACGCCAAACAAGGTAAATAAATCTCGAATAAAATTTAATAAAATTCAGGAGTGTTAAATGAAGTTAAATTAAAACGAAATAAACTTTAAAGATAAAATGAAGTGAAATTAAGGAAACTGTAAATTTAATAAAAATCATAGATCAACTAAAGACAGTTAAACGAAATTTTTAAAAGAATTAAAAATCAGCTAAAGATAGTTACGAGAAAGTTACTAAAATTAAAATTAAAATCTAAAGAAGTTAAATGAAATCGGGCACCCCGACACCACATCGGGGCCGCCAGAAGAGGCCGGGTGTCGGGAGGCAGCAGCGCAGCAACATCAGCCGCAGCGCAGCAACATCAGCCGCAGCCGCAGCAACATCTACACCAGCAGCAGCAGGGAACTACAGCAGCAGCACCGCCGTCATCTACCTGTCAACAAGGCGCCCAACGAGAAAAATCATTGTATTTTTTTTTTCTATTCCCTTTAATATAAAGAAAGGTATGTCAATTTAAACTAAATCATTTTTTTTCTCTGGGTCCCCTTCTCCTCCTCTCTTCCAGCGGTGTGGTAATGTGAAGTAAAATTTTTCCAGCTTTTTATTGGGACCTCCCCAAAAATATTGGGCCAAGGGGAGGTCATTTGGGTGGTTGGGGCATAGGCCGTAAGGGGGGGTTGTTTTTCCACCTAAAACCCCCCGCCGGCGAGTCATTCACGGGCAGTGGCAGAGGTTCTGTCCGCCATGCCCTTTCCCCCCGTACCTTTGACTTCCGTCGCGCGAGATTTTTTTCGTTATGGGGACGATCGTTCCTGGTGGCGCAGTGTGGCCTTCGGCAAACCCCCCTACACTACCGCAACGCTAGCCTGCCAGCTCGCGCAGCCACTTACCACCAGGCGAGGTGCTTTAGCCGGGCCCTCGAGAACCACCCCTCATAACAAGTTTGAAGTTGAGGATTGAAGTTGAAGTTTGAAGTTGAATTTTGGAATTGAAGTTTGAAGATTTAGTTTGAAGTTGAAGTTGAAATTTGAAGTTGAAATTTGAAGTTGCGGATTGAAATTGAAGTTTGGAGTTGAAGTTTGAAGTTCAAGTTTGAAGTTGAAGTTTGAGGTTGAAGTTTGAAGTTGTAGCTTTAAGTCGAAGTTTGAAGTTAAGTTTGAAATTGAAGATTGAAGTTGAAGTTTGAAGTTGAGGTTTGAAGTTGAAGTTTGAAGTAGAAGTTTGAAGTTGAAGTTTGAAGTTGAAGTTTGAAGTTGAAGTTTGAAGCTGAAGTTTGAAGTTCAAGTTTGAAGTTGAAGTTTGAAGTTGAAGCTTGAAGTTGAAGTTTGAAGTTGAAGTTTGAAGTTGAATTTGAAGTTTGAAGTTGACCTTTGAAGTTGAAGTTTGAAGTTGAAGTTTGAAGTTAAAGTTGAAGTTTGAAGTTGAACTTTGAAGTTGAAGTTTGAGGTTGAAGTTTGAGGTTGAAGCTTAAAGTCGGAGTTTGAAGTTAAGTTTGAAGTTGAAGTTTGAAGTTGATCTTTGAAGTTGAAGTTTGAAGTTGAAGTTTGAAGTTAAAGTTGAAGTATGAAGTTGAACTTTGAAGTTGAAGTTTGAGGTGGAAGTTTGAAGTTGAAGCTTGAAGTCGGAGTTTGAAGTTAAGCTTGAAGTTGAAGTTTGAAGTTGAAGTTTGAAGTTGCGGATTCAAATTGAAGTTTGAAGTAGAAGTTGAAGGTGATGTTTGAAGTTGAAGTTTGAAGTTGAAGTTTGAAGTTAAAGTTGAAGTTTGAAGTTGAACTTTGAAGTTGAAGTTTGAGGTTGTTTAGAATGATCCAGAAGTTCCTGAATAGAACCTCGAATGATCAAATAAAAAAGTGGATTGGTGGGTGTAGCGGTTAGAAAAAAAGATTAACCTTTGATTTCACGGTGGTTTATTGCTTGATGCTTAATGCGATAAAGTTGATCTAATATAAACTGTTAATTCATATAATTACAATCTATGCGACAGCTTTTCAAGCATTGTCGGGTTATAATAAGCCTTCAGCCTTAGCTTAGCTTATTACTTCACCCTTTCGACAACTTCCTTGAATAACATTACAATTACAACTCCTGATAATAATTCTTAAAAAAAAAGAAGTTATTTAGCAACTTGTCAATCAGTCGTTGTACAAGGCCTTCTGAAATAATTCCATAGCCTTATACTTCACGTATGACTAACTTCAGTTTGCTTACAATCCAAAGCATATTAATACATTCAAATATCAAAGCTCATTTGACCATAAGTTGTATCAAGCCTTCTAAAAAATTATGGCTTGATACTTCACCTTTAGTCAAAATTTCAGCTTTACAATACAATATAAAGAAACAATTACCTTACTAATCTTGTTCCTTTGGAGCCTGTTGGTAAAAGAGACACTTTTACCGATTTCAATCCGCTTTTATAGGACAAAATTCCAGTCAAAACCAGTACTGCCACCGAGTCAATCCAAGAATTGCTGTGTGGAACACGTTGTGGATCGTGTTCCACTTTATTAGCAATTTTTTAATCGCGTACAACAAGTACTGACAGTTAAATCATTAATTACCCCATTTGCTAACTAGTTAAAACCCGATAAACCTCTTTTTATGAGAAACTTGACAAATTTCTGATCCAAAAAACTTCATGAAACATCAGAAGTTACACCCAAGACACATATCTCACGTGAGGCGTGTGGCAGCACTAATCGGTTGGATCCTGGAAATCCTGGATGCTGTCAGTTTGGTTTATTTTTTCTTGTTTACGTTAGTGAGGTTATGTAAGTATCAACCTTCATTTACGTAACTTTATTCAATTTTTATTATTTAATTCAATTTCTAGATGCTCAAAACCCGGGAATATTAACTTCGTTTCCCCGGAACATTGTTCGTTCGGGAAATTTCAACGATCGAAAAAATTTCATCAGCTGTTAGCTGTCAGATGACCAAGTGAGTAAATGAAAATATTTTCCATTACAAAACTTCAATAATTAACATTAAATTCTCTTTATTGCAGGACCTCTATGCCTCCCATCAAGGTGGGAACACCAAAGGGGGTGAATTTGTCGCTTCAGCCCCCTGCCAGCGAAACTTTTTAGCGGCCGAGTTTGGCCCTGAAATTTGGGAGGGCCGCTCCCTTTTGCAGATTAATTAGTAAGCAATTCAATGTCTTAATGTTTCCAATATGTTTGCAAGTGAACCCTTTATTTAGTGGCTCGCCCGGCATCGTGTCGCCGTCACAAGGATGGACCTGCTGAGGATTTCATCTTGATTAATAATTGAATTCAAGGGAAGCTTGAATCAACAGGTAAGTATAAAATTTGTCCCATAATTTTCAATGAAATAAACAGTGTTGTTTTATTTTTCAGCACAGAAGAAACATTCTCCCCTCCGTTGAACTACTCAGTTCAACACAATATTGTTAAGGTTAACTCTTTTGGGCCTAATCTCCTTCTTCCTTCGCCCATGTCCGGAGAACACCACCGTTCCATCCGCCCTAACCTTGACTCTAACTTGGAAGCAGTCCGGTAAGTTAACAACAAGATTACTTTTGCTCTTTTGTATCCTCTTAAAATCTAATCTCTTTAAAACCTTTTTACTTAAATATATGTGTTCGCCTTCCCTTGTCTTAAAACGCTGAATATCGTTGTCGATCCTCATCTCTACTTCCTGAAGGGTTGTGGAGCATCGTAAGGTTTCGATATCCGCCAAACTTCTAGTCATTCCGTTGACTACAAAACATGGGTCTGCCTGTAACTGCCCGCTCGCCGAAAATCCAGAACCAGAGGGCTGCTCACGGCTGCTGGTCACAGAGACACTACTGGTGTTCACTGGAACACCCTCGTCTTCAAGGCGCACAGGAGGATCCGGGAATAATCCGTCATACAACAAACCAAGATCCACATTTTCGAAAATGTCTAAAAAATCGCTTGTGTAGGTATCCATCTGATTTTATTAGATAAACAGAACGAAAAGAGAAAAAAAAGAAAGAAACAAAACTATCAGTATGTGGGAAATGGCAGCAGAACACCATACGGCATTACTGCACATGACGGCGTATGACTTCAGGCTCGTCATGCATTTGTGTATCTTTCGATGGGTAGACGACAGATCTTATGTATCGGTCGCGTAAACTCGTTAGATTGAGTACGTATTTTGACCACCCTGGTCAAACCATCTTTACCCGGGTATACTTCCTTAATAACTCCAAGGGGCCAGCGTGTTGGAGCTGTATTCTCATCAGTTAACAAGACGATGTCGCCGACGTTCAAATTTGGTTGTGTTGTCAACCACTTCGGTCTTTGTTGTAGTCTATGGAGATATTCCTTTTTCCATTTATTCCACAATTGTTGTGTCAATGCCTGGACGTATCTCCATCGCTGTGCTGGTAATGCATTCAAAATTTCTGGTTCAGGCATTGCTAGAAGAGACTGTCCTATTAAAAAATGTCCCGGCGTTAAAACTTGAAGATCTTCAGCATCATTGTTAATTGGACATAAAGGACGTGAGTTGAGGCAGGCCTCAATCTGTACCAGCAGCGTTGTTAGTTCCTCAAAGGTACATGAAGCCTCCGCGAGCGTCCTACAGAGATGAAACTTGACTGACTTCACACCAGCCTCCCAAAGTCCGCCAAAGTGTGGTGCTGCAGGAGGATTGAAGTGCCATGTCATTCCCAGTGACGACAATACCTGCTCAGCCTCCTTGTTAGCATGTTTGATGGCCATCTCTAGCTCCCTGTCTAGTTGCTTCTTACCACCAATGAAATTAGTACCGCAGTCCGAATATATGTCAGTACACAGGCCTCTGCGAGCCACAAATCTTCTTACTGCTGCTACAAAGGCTTGTGAAGTCAAGTCTGATACCAACTCCAGATGTATGGCTTTAGTTGCCATACATATGAAAACACAAATGTACCCCTTATACTTCCGAGAACATTTATGCGGCGAGGTCTTTACTAAGAGAGGACCCGCATAATCAATACCAACATGAGCAAATGGTTTCGTCATGTTGACCCTTGGAGTTGGAAGGCTGCCCATAAGTTGACTGCTTGCAGTCTTCCTATGTCGCACGCAAGCGATGCACTGATGTAATCTCTTGACGATGGCTCTCTTACCGTTCAAGATCCAATACTTGTTACGGCTTGCATTCAAAGTCAACGTAGGCCCACCATGCAAAGTTTCGTTATGTATTTTATCTATAATCAGAATAGTTAAATGGTGGTCGTAGGGTAAAATTACAGGATGCTTAGTAGCGTAAGTTAATGTGGAATTATGCAGTCTACCACCCACTCTAATCAGTCCATTCGCATCCATAAAAGGATTCAAGGTTAATAAATTACTTTTTGTGTGAATTGTCCCATTATTCTTCAAACCCGAATATTCTGCTGGAAACTCTGTCTTCTGGACCATCAATATTATTTTAATTTCAGCCTCGTTCAATTCAACACCAGTTACGTTGCCACTTCTTTTATTTTTAGGAAAACGAGCATTGTGCACAAAACGCAGTACCATCGCTGTTATTCTGATTAACTTAGTAAAGGAAGAATATTTAGATACCAAATTATCATCCAAATTGGAGTGGCAAGCCATTGTCATTGATTTTTTGGCCTCCAATTCTGTCCTTGCTACAGGCCTTGCAAGTTGAGGCCATTCCTCCGGACTATTGACAAGCCATGAAGGTCCGTTCCACCATAATTTGCTTCCAATCAACTCAGCCGAAGTGCATCCACGTGAAGCCAAATCCGCCGGATTAGTTTTCGTGCTCACGTGTTTCCAACAACTTGGAACCACCGTTTCTTGTATTTCAGCGACACGGTTCGCTACATAGGTCTTCCACCTAGAGGGATGTTCCTGAATCCACTGCAGAGCTATAGTGGAATCTGTCCAAGCGCTGATAGAAACATTCTGGAGCTCCATATCAGCTGTGGTTGATTTTAAAAGTCTCGACAATAGTAATGCTCCATTAAGCTCCAATCGCGGTAGAGTGACTGGTTTTATTGGTGCTACTCTAGTTTTAGCTGTCAACAGCTCGCATGAAACTGTGCCATCCTGGGCCTCCACACGTAGATAAACAGCTGCAGCATATGCTCTCATGGAGGCATCACAAAATCCATGCAGCTGTACACTCACAGCAGCATTCGACCAATTAACCCATCTTGGAATTTTGAGTTGCTCTAGTCCTTTGATGTCCTCCACGAAATGTTTCCACTGTTGGGTCACTACTGGAGGTGTTCTCTCATCCCAATCAACCCCAGTCATCCACAGGGTCTGTATTATAATTTTTGCCACTACAATTACTGGAGCCATCCATCCCAAAGGATCATATAGCGTGGCCACTACTGAAAGAATTTTCCGTTTGGTGGCAATTTCATCAATCGGTGCTGTGATAGTAAAGAAGAAATAATCTTCTTTCGGTTGCCACTTGATTCCAACGGTCTTGATGGCCTCAGGCTCGATAAACTCTAAGGAAGCTTTCAATTCACACTGTTCCACAGGCAGGTCTTTCAAAACCTCTTGATAGTTGCTTGCCCATTTTCTCAAATTAAAACCGCCCGAATTTAACAAAACCATTAATTCGCTTTGTAACTCCTTAGCTTCCTTAATGGTATCAGCTCCCGTAAGCAAATCATCAACATAAAAATCCATATATGCAACCCTTGATGCCGCTGGATACGTCACCTTGCAATCCTCGGCCAATTGCTGTAGGGTCCTTATTGCCAAATATGGTGCTGACGTTGTACCAAAAGTCACAGTTTTCAGCTGATAATCTTGTAATTTCCCAGCAGGATCCTGCCAGATAATGCGCTGGAATGTCCTGTGCTCCGGATGAACCAGTATCATCCTAAACATCTTCTCTATGTCAGCAGTCATTGCTACCTTATGCTTTCGCCACTTCAAAAGTGTTGCGAATAATTTAGGCTGTAAACTCGGACCGGCCAGCATCTGCTGATTCAGTGAAAGTCCATTACCGGTACGAGCTGAAGCATCGAACACTACCCGTAGTTTTGTAGTGCTACTTTCTTTAAAGACTGCGTGGTGAGGAATGTAGTAATTCAGTTCTCCGAGACCTGGAGCTCCCACCTTTTCCATATGATTTAGCTCTATGTATTCATTAAGACACTTCTCATATTCTATTCTTATTTTAGGATCCTTATCAAGTTTAGTTTGCAGGGCCAGGTAACGCTTTATGGCTAGTGATCGAGACTCTCCTAAACTCGGCCCATTGTCATCCATAAACGGTAATTTAACTTGATAATTGCCATTGGTCAATCTTTTATAGCTTTCCAAAAATATTTGCTGGCATCTAACGTCTTGTGGTTTAAGACAGTGCACAGCTGGAACCTCCTCCATTTCCCAGAACTTTACCAGCTGCTGATCAATATCAGCAGCTTTATTTACTTCAATTTTAAATGCTGAAGTATTGCTTGCTGCAGATAGGTTACCGCCCAATATAATCCAGCCCAAACTAGTGTCCACTGCTATGGGTTCGTCTTGTTTTCCGCGTCTTACTTCTCCTCGTAAGATACTGGCGTAGACATCCGCTCCCAGCAAAATGTGAATAGGGCCTGGTTTATGGTAATCTGGGTCTGCCAGCTCAAGCCCTTCCAGATGATTCCAATCTTGAGGTCTAATTGCATTGGTTGGCAGCAATTCAGTAATTTTCTTTAAGGCCAGCATACTGCAATCAACTGCCTTCTGACTCTTACGTGAGTATAATTGTAGATTCACATATTTGTTTACAGCAGCGGTCTGATTTGTATTCAATCCCTTGACCACAACTGCTGTGTGACATACCTTAATTTGTAACTTCTTACAAGTTTCTTCCGTAATAAAGGAAGTTTGTGAACCTGGATCGATCAGACTCCTCAGGGTTCTTAACTGACCGTTACGGTCTGGTACCTTAACCATTGCCGTAGCTAGTAGTGCATTGTGGCACTCAGTGCTCAAGAAATTTTTTGTAGGCTCAAATTTACTATTTGCTGCTGCCCTTTCACTTCCTGAGATCACTCCATCTTTCCTAGAATCCTTGCCCGTATTTGGAATATCCATATCCTTCAGCGAATATTCCCCGGGACTTTCCTTGTTAGCTCTGTTCACATAAACTGACCTTCCAGAATTGTCAGTCATGTGCAACAAAGTATGATGGGACTTCTGACATTTTTTACATGACTGTTTGCAATTTTGTTGCATGTGCTTGTTTGAAAAACAATTAAAACATCTGCCCGACTCCTTAATAACCTGCCGACGTTCAGCTATCGGCAATCCTAGAAATTTCCTGCAGTGCACAACATAATGCCTATTGTCACATGCCGGACAATTCGAGTTGTTCATAACATGATATGCTTGTATCGATTTTTTAAAACTCGAATTTCTAATAGTTGGCTTACTATTTGTTTCCATTGTATAGGCTATAGACTCCAAAATCTTGTATCTTGTCTGCAAGAAATCCTTAAACTGGTTTATGGATGGCATTGAATTGAAATTTTTTATTTCTTGCTCCCAGAGTTTAACTGTCTGCAGCGGCAACTTTTGTACCAGCAAATAAATCACCAGCGTACTCCAATTCGACGTGGTCTCTCCCAAATTATCCAACTGTTGTAAACATCCCTCGCTGTTATCCAGCAATGCCTTAAGTCCATCGCCAGTTTCACTAATTAACTTGGGTTGTTCAACCAATCGCTTTAATTGGGTATTAATTAAGAGCCTCTTGTTCTCAAAGCGTTCCTTAACCTTATCCCAGGCCAAAGTATAGTTGTCATCTGTAACTGGAATATTTTTCAAGAGATTTGCTGCTTCTCCTATCAGGCATTCCTTCAAATAATGCAATTTGCGAACTGGTTGCAATTGCGTATTATTGTGTATCAGAGACACAAAATAATCCTGGAAGGATCTCCACCCATTAAGATCTCCATTAAATTTAGGCAGCGAAATCCTTGGAAGTTGCGCATCCTTACTTCCTGAATTCACAGTTGTTGTACCAGCTGCTAATGGTGTATCCAATGCTGATATATGCCCATTCAGGCCATCCATAAGTTCTCCCAGACATTCGAAATATCGCTTCTGTATATCAACGTATCTATCGTTCACGATATACGGATCTTCGCAGGTTATTGTTGAATTAATGATCCGTTCCCGTAGATGTGTATCTTTCACATCGAACTCTTCCCAACTTTTTCTAAGTTGTTCAGCAGCACTTTTACAAAACCCAGACGTTCTCTTTTCCAGTTCCATGCTCCGACTAGTTGTAATTGCAGTCTCCAACTTTTGTGCAGCCAATTCCTGCAGCACTAATAGTTGCCCTAGCTTTGGAGCCATGATGAGCTTGTTTTGCGAACAATATGTTCAACCGTACGGGTGCAAATATCCCAATATGCACTACCTCGTGTTTTCCAATTATTCACCACCACAAACTGCTCAGTATATCGTCAGCTGTCAGATTCACTTATCGCACGCAATCAGCGTAAACAGCATAATCCCGCGTTGCACCGTGTTCAAAAAGTTTCCTGGATGGAACCACCAATGTTTAGAATGATCCAGAAGTTCCTGAATAGAACCTCGAATGATCAAATAAAAAAGTGGATTGGTGGGTGTAGCGGTTAGAAAAAAAGATTAACCTTTGATTTCACGGTGGTTTATTGCTTGATGCTTAATGCGATAAAGTTGATCTAATATAAACTGTTCATTCATATAATTACAATCTATGCGACAGCTTTTCAAGCATTGTCGGGTTATAATAAGCCTTCAGCCTTAGCTTAGCTTATTACTTCACCCTTTCGACAACTTCCTTGAATAACATTACAATTACAACTCCTGATAATAATTCTTAAAAAAAAAAGTTATTTAGCAACTTGTCAATCAGTCGTTGTACAAGGCCTTCTGAAATAATTCCATAGCCTTATACTTCACGTATGACTAACTTCAGTTTGCTTACAATCCAAAGCATATTAATACATTCAAATATCAAAGCTCATTTGACCATAAGTTGTATCAAGCCTTCTAAAAAATTATGGCTTGATACTTCACCTTTAGTCAAAATTTCAGCTTTACAATACAATATAAAGAAACAATTACCTTACTAATCTTGTTCCTTTGGAGCCTGTTGGTAAAAGAGACACTTTTACCGATTTCAATCCGCTTTTATAGGACAAAATTCCAGTCAAAACCAGTACTGCCACCGAGTCAATCCAAGAATTGCTGTGTGGAACACGTTGTGGATCGTGTTCCACTTTATTAGCAATTTTTTAATCGCGTACAACAAGTACTGACAGTTAAATCATTAATTACCCCATTTGCTAACTAGTTAAAACCCGATAAACCTCTTTTTATGAGAAACTTGACAAATTTCTGATCCAAAAAACTTCATGAAACATCAGAAGTTACACCCAAGACACATATCTCACGTGAGGCGTGTGGCAGCACTAATCGGTTGGATCCTGGAAATCCTGGATGCTGTCAGTTTGGTTTATTTTTTCTTGTTTACGTTAGTGAGGTTATGTAAGTATCAACCTTCATTTACGTAACTTTATTCAATTTTTATTATTTAATTCAATTTCTAGATGCTCAAAACCCGGGAATATTAACTTCGTTTCCCCGGAACATTGTTCGTTCGGGAAATTTCAACGATCGAAAAAATTTCATCAGCTGTTAGCTGTCAGATGACCAAGTGAGTAAATGAAAATATTTTCCATTACAAAACTTCAATAATTAACATTAAATTCTCTTTATTGCAGGACCTCTGTGCCTCCCATCAAGGTGGGAACACCAAAGGGGGTGAATTTGTCGCTTCAGCCCCCTGCCAGCGAAACTTTTTAGCGGCCGAGTTTGGCCCTGAAATTTGGGAGGGCCGCTCCCTTTTGCAGATTAATTAGTAAGCAATTCAATGTCTTAATGTTTCCAATATGTTTGCAAGTGAACCCTTTATTTAGTGGCTCGCCCGGCATCGTGTCGCCGTCACAAGGATGGACCTGCTGAGGATTTCATCTTGATTAATAATTGAATTCAAGGGAAGCTTGAATCAACAGGTAAGTATAAAATTTGTCCCATAATTTTCAATGAAATAAACAGTGTTGTTTTATTTTTCAGCACAGAAGAAACAGAGGTTGAAGTTTGAAGTTGAAGCTTGAAGTCGGAGTTTGAAGTTAAGTTTGAAGTTGAAGTTTGAAGTTGAAGTTTGAAGTTGAAGTTTGAAGTTGAAGTTTGAACTCGAAGTTGAAGTTTGAAGTTGAGGTTTGAAGTTGAAGTTGAAGTTTGAAGTTTGAAGATGAAGTTTGAAGATGAAGTTTAAAGATGAAGTTTGAAGCTTAAGTTTGAAGTTTGAAGTTGAAGTTTGAAGTTGAAGTTGAAGTTTGAAGTTGAAGTTTGAAGTTTAAGTTGAAGTTTGAAGTTGAAGTTTGAAGTTGAAGTTTGAAGTTGAAGTTTGAAGTTGATGTTTGAAGTTGAAGTTGAAGTTTGAAATTGAAGTTTGAAGTTGAAGTTTGAAGTTGAAGTTTGAAGTTGAAGTTTGAAGTTGAAGTTTGAAGTTTAAGTTGAAGTTTGAAGTTGAAGTTTGAAGTTGAAGTTTGTAGTTGAAGTTTGAAGTTGAAGTTTGAAGTTGAAGTTTGAAGTTGATGTTTGAAGTTGAAGTTTGAAGTTGAAGTTTGAAGCTGAAGTTATGTTTTAGAAGATGTAGATCCTTCACTGATGGCGGCAACCGGGAGGGAGGTCGCCGTGCTGGAAGCGACGTGGACGTGGACAAGGCTGGCGATGTCCTCGTTGTTTGCAGATGCAGTTGAATGTTTTTAATTTACACCACTAATTATTCACTATTTTTCAGCTCAACGAAAAGTCGTGAACTTCAATCCTCACAGGAGGCACCAAAATGTTTCGTCGAAAACTCGTCTATTTGCCGAGTTCACGTATTTATAAAACCGAATTAAATTATTAATTATAGGAATGAGGATTGAAGGATTGACAAATTTATAACACTCGATGTTGGGTTAATATGAGGAAGTTTATTAACCCTTAGGAGGAAAAACTTGGTGAAGACCAAATGAAAAAACCTCATTGAAAAATAGTTAGACAATTATATGTGTATGAATGTGTGTGTTTCAGGAGGAATTTACAGGGGGGCACAATAAAAAAAGGGGAACTCACTTTACACACTATTTATTAATTCGCGTACAATTAATGCCTTTATCCACTGGGCTTGCTGGTGATATCGTACCGGCTGGATGGTGCTGGTCTTGATGCGTGGCGGTACTGCTACTGGTCGTTCAGATCCGAATCGCCCAAAAATCTGCTCTTGCTTCCAGTTGTGGTGATAAGCACTCTTAAAAAATGAGAAGGAGTGCAGGAGGATCCCAATAGATAGACATGCCTCGATATTCTCTTAATGAAGAGGATAATTAGAGGCTTCTGGTGATAACCATCGACGCTCTGTCTCCTCTTTGATGAAGAAGATGATTATATTAGTTATGATGAGAGATCACCCACGCTCTTCTGGTCTGGGTAGCCGGGTATAGGGTTGCCAATTATTGAATTGCGAGTTTTAAATTCCAACATTCTGCCCGCCTTGAAATCTCCAGATTTCAAAAGAAAGGAACAGGTTCAGTGAATGCAGCCTTTGAGTTGTCGATCGCAATGCTCCATCTACGATATTTCTTCCTTGTGGCCAGTGTTCGTTGCGAAATTTGATTCATTTCTTTTTGTTTTTTGCTTTAGTGTAAGTGACATAAGGCATAGAGGACAGAAAAAGGGGGGTAGAGAAATAGCGAGTAACAGCTAATTGCACAATATATTTTCAAATTCCAAAAATTTATTTTTTTTTCTTCAAGTGTTCTAAATCTAAGGTGCTTATTCAAATTTTATTTCAATAATTCCGCCTTTTTTTTTTTTTTTAATTGCCGTCGGACGTATCAATTGGTAGCAAGCAGACCTTTGTGACGGGGCGTTTAAGTTCACCCGCCTTGGTTTTTAATGTGACGACCCGGACTAGTTTATCACTGCCGGGGTGAGTTTTTACTACTCGTCCTAAAGCCCATTGATTTGAGGGAAGATTTTCATTTTTAATTAAAACTAAATCTCCACTTTTCAAGTTCGGAGAAGCGCCTAACCATTTAGGCCTCTGTTGGAGCCGTGACAAATATTCACGTTGCCATGATTTCCAAAAATCTTGCTTCAATCGTTGTAAAAGATTCCATCTAGTTAGTGTATTTAAATTGAAATGAGAGAGATCTTCTTCCGGTGGGGATAAAAGAGAATTTCCAGTAAGAAAGTGTCCTGGCGTTAATATACGTTAAGGTCAGTAGGATCTTCAGTAAGAGGACAGAGAGGACGCGAATTAAGGCATGCCTCGATTTGGGTCAGTGCCGTGCACATTTCTTCGTACGTTAAAAGAACATTTCCTACGACCCTTTTAAGATGGAATTTAATGGATTTCACCCCGGCCTCCCAAAGACCTCCAAAATGAGGTAGGCGGGTGGAATGAAATGCCACTGAATGCCATTGATACTCACTAATTTTGCAGCCTTTCGAGTGGCTTCTGCATAAGCGGCTTTAAGATCTCTATTGAGCTGGTTCCGAGCCCCGATAAACGTCGTTCCACAATCGGAATATATATTTTGACACAATCCCCGACGAGATATAAAGCGTTTTAGGCAAGCCATAAATGCATCGGTAGTGAGATCACTTACTGCTTCTATATGAACGGCCTTTGTGCAGAAGCATACGAATATAACAACATACCCTTTGTATGTTTTACACCCTCTTGTTCGTGATACCCTAAGATTAAACGGGCCTGCATAGTCAACTCCAGTATTGCTGAAAGGACGAGACGGATTTATTCTAGGAGATGGTAAAGCTCCCATAAGCTGGGTCCTTGTCTGACACGAATTTTTGAAGCAGGTAATACATTTTCTGATAACATCTTTTACTAGCCTTCTACCGTTTACGATCCAAATAGTTCTTCTAAGTGTGGACAAGGTTAATGAGGTACCTTCGTGTAAGCATAGCCTGTGAATGTTTTCAATAAACAATCGTGACAAATGGCTTTTTGAATGAAGAATAAGGGGGTGTTTCTCATTATAAGGAAGTGAGGAATTGTTTAATCTACCTCCTACCCTCAATAACCCTGTACTGTCCAATATGGGATTAAGGGAACGAATTATACTATGTCTGCTATCTCATTTGCTCAAATTCTCAATCTCTCTTCTTTGCTCAAATTTAAGCCAAAACAAACGAGCGGGTGTTAAGTCTTTGGCAGTAATTAGCGAAGATTCTGAGACAGCTTTGGTACGTCTTAACTTACTTATAGCCCTTTGGCAACGAGCTGTAGAGTTTTGTTTCCGTCTTCGGAGAATTTAAAAAAAAAAAACACTTTTAAATTGGAACACTATTTATTGATACAATAAGTGACACTACTGAACAGTAATAATACAATAACGCGAATCAACCGAATGCTGTTACGACCTCTTTGGTCTCAATCCCGAAAAAAGACTTCCCTGCTTACCTAGTTCTGAATATTTATATATTCTGACTTCGGGTCCCTCGGTCAATCGGCAGCGTGAGAAGAAGTAAAATTAAAGGTAGCATTTCCTAGGAATAGCACCTGGATGCTGAGTGGTACCCAAGCGGTACAAAAGCACTTTTTACGAATTGCACCTGAGTGCATCAGGTGCTGGCGAGAATTTTAACTATGAAAAGTTCGCACGGTCGCGATTCTTCAAATTATGCTGTCTTCAAATTATGCTGCGCGTCGCGGGGTACGGGGTCGTAACCGGGATTATAACACCCCCACCGTTTGACTGAGGCTCCGACGAAGTTACTTTTACATCGATTTCGTTTTTTTGATTATTTTTACATTTCCATTTTAAAATAACTGTAATGATAACAACAATTACTAAGGCATCTATGCTCAATGCAAATGATCTATGTAAATTGTGTGTTTTCATTTGAGATTTTTTCTATATGTTTCCTACTGCTTATATGTTTTAAATACAATTCCTCCAATTTTATATTATTAACAATTTTCTCTTCCTTAGTTTTTGTTACAAAGTTCGGTAAGATGATTTTATCATAGATTTTAGTTTCTGAGTTTACAAAAGTTTGGTTGTTTATTTCTATTTTACAATTTTTGAATTTTATAAGGTAGTTTCCACTAATTCTTAAACTTAGTTTATTACAGTTATGTTCGAGAATGGTTTCGTTAATGTTTTTTACAATAATAATACCTTCGTTAATTTCCTTGATTTCTACTTTCTCTAACATTTGTTTAGTACAATATGTTTCTGTTGATTTTATGATATCCTTGATACAATCGTTTACAATAGGAACAAGGTTCTTTTTCATGTTATCTCTCACTGGGAATTCATAGGCAGTGTTGTTTTCGTCTACTAAAATTTTATCGTTATTCAAGAATAAGGACTTTCCCTCGGGGTCTGGAATTGGTTCGATAAGTACTTTAGAGTACGTGAGGTTGGAAAATTGGGGAATTAAAAGGACTATAATTATTTGGTCTTTATAGGATGTAACGGTTATTTTGATACCCTGGTAGGTTTCTAAGTTCGGAATAGTTTCTAATTCTTCCGCGGTCAAAATATTTTTTGACAGTAATCCCAACTTACTGGAGAACAGGATCTGTTCGATATCGTCCACGTGGTTTCGGAGCAAGACGATGTCGTGATTTATGTGATAGATTTGTTGCATTAATTTGATTTCGTCTTCAATTGTTGTTAATTTTTCTGCTACGTGTGGTTGTTCTTGTTAAGGTATTGTTCTATAGATAATTGTTGTTTTCTTATGTGTGAAGTTATGTTCTGGATTTGATCTGATATTTCGTTATTGATTATGATTTGCTTATTATTTCCTTCGATTAGCTTTCCATTGTATTCGAAGAGTTTATCTAGTTTCTGTTTTATTTCGACTTCATCTGTGTGGTCCATTGTACCAGCGATGTATTTTAATCCTGTGCCTAGTAGATCGACCAGTCCTCTTTTCTGCCTAAAGTGCGGCTTCAGATTTTTGATCTTAGCCTCCAGGAGAATGAAATTTTGATTAACGCTGCTAAACATCGGTCCTATCAATTCGCGTTTCGGTCGCATTGCCAAAAGGTTGTTTTTGATATAGTTCGTTGTTATTTCAAATTCTGTTATGTTTATTATGTGGAGTATCTTGTTATAGCTTTTAATTAAATTTACGTTTCCTAGCTTAAGTGTAATATATCCGTTATTAATGTTTAGGTTATTTAGTTCTATTTCCTGTGCTCCCGACGGGTTTGATGCCAAGATTGCCAAAAAAAGGCCAGTGAAGAATGATATCCCTTCCATAGTATTCCTGAAATGTATTCTTGAGGTTTGAATTTTGTTATTTAGTTGTCCCCATTTTGTTACTACAATTATTGTTTAGTTAATTTATTTAGTTTAATTATTACTGGCTGGAAATATTAGTTGAAATATTTGTTATTATAGGTAAGTATTATTATTTTAGTTATTTAGCGATTTCTATTTATTCCGCTTGGATTTAATCCTAGGGTTCCCCTTGTTTTGGTATTTCTTTGTTTTCCGAACGTGGGTCTTGTAATATTTTAGATTATTTTTCGTGTCTATTAAATGTTCGTTGTCTATTTTTGTCACATCTATTTTTCGATATTTAGAATGGTTCTTGCCTCCTCTAATTTCTCTAATAAAATTTGGTCCCGTATCTAGTTCTACGTCGGTTCTATCGGAGTTCAACCTGTTGATGGTTTTCTCCTTCTTTGCCTGTATCCTTTCTCGAATTTCATTATATTCATTTTCTGCTATCTTTCCGTTCACGAAGTCCACTGGTTTCTTATTCGTCGTGCCGTGAATCGTACTATTGTAAAACCCTATTATCTTTAAGATTTTTTCTTCTACCGTTTCGCAATCGTTATTGTCACTATGCCTAAGGAGACGAAGATGTTCGTTGATCGTATTGTGTAGTCGTTCAACATCTGAATTTGAAGTGTGGTTGCTATTCGAGGCGTAATGGATCTGGACGTTGTGGTTGTTTAGAAAATCGCGCATTGGGATAGCCTTGAAACCTAATTCGTTATCTACTATTAATTTGGACACGTTTCCGTGGATACTAAAGTATTGTAGTAAACATCTTTTGAATTCGATCCAACTGCGGGAGTTGATTTTGATTGCATGTGCTAGTTTACTAAATTTATCTATTATTGTAAGGAGTTAACCTCTCTGGACTCTGTTATACACGCTTCGCTACTGTTATACACTGATCGATCTCAATTTCTCTTTACAATGAACCTTTGCAAGTATTGCGGCGGCACGGTCGGTGGGGAGCTGACTGAGTGCGATGGGATCTGTAAAAGCTTTTTTCATGTCTCTTGCCTGAAACGCAGCACCAGGCTCAACAACGCTTCATCGCTCTCGACCTGCCCGGAGTGTGTAGAGATTAAGCCCTATCAGATCTTGAAGTTCATGCAGGGCTTTGTGGATTCATTCTCGACCGAGCAATCTCTGCTTGCTAATAAGCTGCACCAATTCTCATCGAGCTGGGCTAGCGTGCAGTCTATGGCCGAGGACATGTTTGTGCTCAATGAGAAACTCGATAAATTGTTAAGCTCAATGAATGCAATAGAATCCAACTCCGCTGCACTCTTGGAGAAGACGCATGAACTTACTACTAAAGTGTCCCTGATGTCCAGCGCTACGGATGATTTGCATGCTGCATTATCGGACGTTGATCTTCCGGCCTCTGTCTTGCCTGTAGTGGAGGATATTCGCAGAGGTATGAGGCAGGTCAGGGGCGATCTGGGATCATGGAATGCTTCTGTTTCAGCGAACACTGCAATGCTGGGCTCACTTGCAGCAAATTTGGACTCTTTTTCGGCGCATTTTTCGATTCTGGGCTCTGTGCGTGACAGCGGAGTGTCTTCTCCACCCCTTGGGGAGGCTCAGGACTTGGCTGCGTCTTCTCCACCACGGGACTCACTCAAGCCAACGACAAAACCAAAAGACAAGGACTGCAACAACCCTGCTGGTACTGAGCCTGCTGCTGACTCGCCACTTACTTCTGTCCCCTCGACCGTGAACTCTAAGACAGTTGTGTCAAGGAAGCCAGATAAAACTAAGAAAAGGAAAAACCAACGTGTTTCTGGACAACGCGACTGCTGCAAACCTGCAAGTACGTCAACGGTTGACTTGACTTCTGAGGTGTCTGAAATGGGGAAATTGCCTGAGAAACCCTCAATTAGCGCAACTATGACACTGAGACCTGCTGTGCTTCCTCGATGCGTCTTTGTGTCTCGGCTTCATCCGGAAACTACTTCAGAAGAAGTCATGTGCCATATATCTGCTAGGCTGGGAGTTTGCCGTGAATCTATCTCCTGTATGCGCATCGACAAGTCACGGAACAATACTACCTCTTTTTCGGCATCATTCAAGGTCATTGTGCCCGACTCATTGTTCGACGCCATCACCTCGCCCACACTGTGGCCTAGATCTGCTATTGCTCGTGAATTTGTCCCAAGAAGTCGTTCATCTTCAAAAGCCTCTTCAAAAAACTTATCGGCGAAATCAGCATCTATTACGCAAACGTAACTGGACTTCGGTCTAAGACCGCTAGCCTCTTTATCAATTCATCTGACTCTTGCTTCGAAGTGGTCTGTATGACCGAAACTTGGCTGTGCGGTTCCATTAAGGATGCCGAACTCTTCGGACCCGACTACATCGTTTTTCGGCGTGACCGCCATGCTGATGCCCTGCAGTCTCCAGTCGGAGGTGGTGTTCTCTGCGCCATTCGCCGCAGCATACCGTGCTCTCTAGCGGACTTCCAAAACCCCTATGGCCTGGAGTTGTTATGCGTTTGCTTGAAATTGGCGCAGAAGGATATTTTTATAGTGACGACATATATTCCTCCGAATTCAGGCGTGGATACCTATGCTGCTTTTGTCGCATATATGGAAAGACTTTCCAGTACTTTGAATCCGTATGATGAGATGTTGCTCTTTGGGGATTTTAATCTGCCATTGATTGACTGGAGGACTTCTTCAGACAATGGGCTTTTACCTGTCTATGTATCGGCCCCGCCTTACTATTCTTCCTTCATCGACGATCTGGCTTCTTTCGGACTCTCACAATGTTGCAGCGTGGCCAATGGTGCGGGCAAATACCTGGATCTTGTTCTCAGCACCGATTCCGATTCCACCTTGGTCAAGCGATGCTCCGTCCCCCTGCTTCCCGAGTCGTCTCACCATCCGGCTTTGCATGTTGCATTTTTCTTCGATCCTGCGGCAACGAAATTTTCCATTGCTGACAATTGCTGTTTCAATTTTAGAAAGGCTGATTATTCTAAACTTAATGATTTTTTTAGTAGTCGTAATTGGGATGATGTTCTTCTCGATCGAGACATTGATGCAGCCTTGGATACTTTTTATAATAAATTGTTCGCTGGTATATTTTTATATGTTCCCATGACAAGAACCAACAGTTCGTCTTTTACGACTCCATGGCTCAATAAATCTCTCAGACATCTAAAAAATCGTAAAAGAAAGGCCTGGAAGAGGTTCTGTTTATCAAGGAGTGATGCTGATTACGTTATTTTTTCGAATCTGCGGGATGAATATATTATTGGTGCTGAATGTTCATATTATAATTATATTGAAGATATTAAGAAGGCTTTGTTTGACGATCCCAAACAGTTTTTTAGATTTGTTAACTCCAAACGTTGTTCTGATGGTTATCCCTCTCTACTGCGGCTGGGTGATGCTGAAAGCGGCGACCCTCAATCGATCGCGAATCTTTTTGCTGATCATTTCAAAACAGCTTTTCAAAGCTGTAGTACCTGTGATATTAGTTCTTTAAGTTTTACTCACTTGAGGTCATTTCCAACAACTACGCTGGAAATGAAAGACCTTTTAATTGATGACGACGCAGTCCTGCAACACCTCAATAGCTCGGCTGATAATTTTTCATGCGGTCCTGATGGTATCCCAGTCTCTCTATTTAAAAATTGTTCACGTCCACTGGTTCGTGTTTTGTGTTATTTATTTAATTTATCTATCTCCTGTGGTACATTCCCCAAGATCTGGAAGTCTTCTTATATTGTTCCTCTGCATAAGAAGGGTAACAGGAACGATATATTAAATTACAGACCTGTTGCTAAACTTTCTTCCATTGCTAAAATCTTTGAGGCTCTTATATATGATGTTCTTCGCTTTCACTGCAAATCTTTCCTAGGTTCTTTTCAGCATGGTTTCAGGCAGGGAAAATCAACCACGACCAATCTTCTTGAATTTTCAAACTTTTGCATTTCCACTTTAGAAGCTGGGACACAAGTGGACTGCATCTTTACTGACTTCAGTAAAGCCTTCGATAAAATTAACCATGACATCCTCATCCTGAAATTGATAGCCCTTGGCTTTCCTCCTCGATTTGTGGATTGGCTTCGTTCCTACTTGTCAGACCGAACCCAAAGAGTATCTTTTCGCGGAGCTTTATCTAATGAGATTCACAATTCCTCTGGTGTACCACAGGGAAGCCATCTTGGCCCACTTCTTTTCATAATTTATGTTAATGACTTATCTACGTGTTTGAGTCATTCCAATATTCTCTGTTATGCTGACGACGCCAAGATCTTTCGTGTCATAACATCTGAACAGGACTGTGAGCTTTTAAACTCTGATTTAGACACCTTTTTCAGATGGTGCTCTATTAATTGCCTTCCCCTTAATGTGACTAAATGTATGTATTTGTCTTTTTCACGCAAGAAGGTACCCTTCAGCTTTGACTATACCATAAATAACCATACTTTAACTAAACTTGACAAGACTAAAGATTTGGGTGTATGGTTAAATAGCCGCTTTAGTTTCGATGACCACATTGACGACATTGTCAACAAGGCAAACTCGACTTTGGGTTTTATTAAGAGATGGGCAAAGGAGTTCAACGATCCCTATATTACTCGTCTTTTATTCTGCACCTTTGTGAGACCAATTCTTGAGTACGCTTGTTGCGTTTGGTCACCATTTCTAACTTCCCAAATTAGTCGGGTGGAGGCAGTTCAGCGCAGATTCCTCCGTTTTGCTCTTAGAGGACTCCCTTGGAGCGATCCACATATTTTGCCCCCATACTCTGAACGTCTTAAACTAATTAGACTCGACTCTTTGGAGCTGAGACGCAATATCTTTAAAACTGTTTTTGTAATGGATTGTCTACAGGGCCGTATCGATTCTCCAAGTTTGCTCTCTTCTTACGACATATCAGTTCCCAATCGCACCTTGAGAAAACGGGACTTCTTCTGTATACCTCCACACAGAACTAATTACGGGTATAACGAACCAATCACATCAATGTCTCGATGCTTCAACAAAGATTTTAAAACCTTAGACTTTAACTTTTCAAAACATATTGTAAAGTCATCTTTATTAAGTAAGTAGTTGTGATGTCGCATTGTATTTATCGTTCTAGTCTTACTTAATAATATTAGTTTGTATATATTTGTATTCAAGTAATCAGCCTGTGATGAAATAAATAAATAAAGAAGAAAGAAAGAATTGCTGACCTTTGAGAGTGTAGAAAACGTCGATATGTATAATTTCGTTTGGTCTTGATGGGGTTTCAGTGATTTTGAATTTTATTTTAGGTGGATTTCGCTCGTATTTTTCTAGTGAACAGATCTCGCAGTTGTTAATGAGTTGTGTAATTCTCATTTTAAGTTTTGGGTTGTAAATACTAGTTTTTAATTCCTTGAATACTACTTCTATTCCGCGGTGGTTGTTACGGAGGTGTTCCTTTTCAACTAATTCGGCTAATTTCTCTTCATCTGTTATGTCCTCAAGCAGGGAGTGACAACGTATTATCCTGAATTGTTTGTTATTGGAAAAATGTCGTATGAAAGTATCCTGCAACGTTTTGAAGAAATCATCATATTTAATTAATATGGCATTAAGCCCGGTAGGGTTAAAATGGTTTTTCAATAAAGTTGTTGCAGTTGATTCGTCTAGGGTTTTCGTTGAAATTATTGTCCGATTTTTGTCGAATACTTTAGTTTTTCTCATTCTTAGAGACCCGGTGCTCGATTTGTTTATTATAATTTGGGATTTGAAAGCATTTATACAAGAAGTGGTATTTGGTATTGGAGAATCCTCTTCTGTTAGGTTAATTTCCTCGTGAGGAATTCTTGACAATGCATCGGCATTGCTGTTTTTAAGGCCCTTCTTATACCGAATTTCGTAATCGAATTCTGAAAGTCTAAGCCTCCAACGGATAAGCTTGGAGTTAGGTTCCTTTATGGAGAAAAGCCACGTTAACGGCTTGTGATCTGTTTCTATGATGAATTTCCGCCCGAATAGGTATGGGCGAAAGTATTTTGTGGCCTATATGATCGCCAAGCATTCCTTCTCGATGGTTGAATAATTTACTTCATGTTCGTTTAGGGTACGACTTGCAAATGAAATCGGGTGGTCTTCTTGGGATAAAATTGCTCCGAGAGCATACTTGCTCGCGTCCGTTGTTAACGTGAACGTTTTATTCAGGTCCGGGTAATGCAGAATGGGGTCGTTGGTTAATAATGTTTTGAGGGTGTTAAAACTGCTCTGATAATCGGGGTCGTTAATGTCTATTTTTGCATCTTTTTTGAGAAATTTCGTCATTGGTTTCGCGATCTTTGAGTAATCGCGAATGAACTTCCGATAATATCCAGTTAGCCCTAGAAATTGTTTAATCTGTTTGGCTGTTTTAGGAATTGGGAACTTGACTACACATTCGATTTTTTTGGGTTTGGCTTTATTCCATTTTGAGTCACGACGTGACCTAGGAAATCTGTTTCCTTCTTGAGAAATTCGCATTTATCTAGTTGGACCTTTAGGTTGACTTCTTTCAACCTTTTGAAAATTTTATCAAGAGAGTCCACATGTTCTTGTAAGGATGTGGAGAAGACAATAATGTCGTCCAAGTATACCAAACATATTTTATTGATGTAGTCCTTCAGGACACCGTTCATTAGGCGTTGGAATGTGGCCGGGGCTGTGTTCAGCCCGAATGGCATACGTAGAAATTCGTAATGTCCATTCTCAACGCTGAACGCTGTCTTGTGGATGTCATCTTCGTGGATTTCAATCTGATGAAATCCCTTCGCTAGATCAAGTGTAGTAAAATATTGGCATTTACCAAGCTTATCTAGGATGGCATCAATGTTTGGTATTGGATACTTATCATCAACCCTAATTTCGTTTAATTTACGATAATCGACGACAAGCCTCCATTTTGCCTTCCCGCTGGCGTCTACCTTCTTTGGGACGATCCAGATCGGGGCTGAATACGGTGAATTACTTGGCCGGATTATATTATTTTCCAACATTTCCTTAATTTGTTTTTGCACTTCCTCCTTATGTATATAAGGGTAACGATAATTTTTACATTGTATTGGAATATCATTAATTGTTCGGATTCCATGTTTTATTGCGTTCGTGAATGTAAGGTTGGAATCCGCCTGATAAAATATTTCCGAATATCTCCTCACTAGAGTGAGTAGAGCGTTCTTTTCTTCAGAATTTAAGTGACCCGTTCTTAGCTGATCAACAAGTGGTTTTACTTGTTTGTTTTCCAATACGCTAAAGTTTTTGTCATCGACCATTTCTACGTCGAGTGGCTGAGAAGCATTTAAGTGTATGTTTTTATCCGATAGATAAACTTCGGCTTCTATTTGAAAATTTTCGACGTTATAGACACCTTCTTTAATGACGTACGAGCCATCTTTGGACCGCAGTTCACTAAGGTATCCGAGCCCTTCTTTTTGTATTACAGGAAAATTGACTTTTACAATATTCGCTTCTTTTGTCTCTTTTTCCAGACCGAAGTGCAGCTTTACTTTATTTTTACCGGAAATAAGAAGATTATTCTTATAGTCTATTATTACACCTAAATCGCTAAGGATATTGTTACCGATCAGACCATGATAAACGGAATGAAATTTACATATTAGGAACTCAATTTTTTTTGAAGGATCACCCAACTCTTCAAACAAGGGTATAGTTGCTTTTTCGTGAATTTCTGCAAAATTTGTTAGGGTTTTTAATTTCATAGGAGTTTCCAAATTTTCGACCCATTTTGGGTGGCAAATATCTGGATTGATGATTGAATGTGTGGCACCAGTATCGACTATAAATTTAAGGGGATATGTCTTTGATTTGAAAATCAGATAGGGTAGATCGTGTTTGAGGCCTCTGAGTGAAAATGTTGTGCCGTATTGTTTGGTGTTTCTTTATTTCTTCCGGGATTATTTGGGCTACCTATCGCAAGGTCAACCTCCATTGGTTCTGGTCTGCTGTTGCTATTATTGCTATTACTATTATTATTACCGCTATTAGGGTTGGAATTAGGGTTGTTTGGGGTTTGATTAAATTGATTGTTTGAGTTATACCGTGTGCTATATGTGTTCTGGTTATATCTGTTTTGGTTATTTGGTGTAAAGTTACTGTTATTATTATTATTACGGTTCCAAGAATTATTATAGTCATTGTTACGGTTCCAATAATTATTATTGTTATTATGTTGAGGGGTATTTCTTGTAAAAAGCGGTTGTCGTTGTCTTTCGACCGGATTTGATTGATTTGTGGGTTGCCTAGTGTTTTGATTATTATTATGCGAATTTTGGTTACTGTGAGTCTTGTAATTTGCTTTATTCTCATTTCTACTACCCTGATTTTGATTTTTATTGTAGTTTCCAACGGAGTTTCTGAACGGATTGTAAAATGCATGTCCCGAGTCATACAATATGTTCATCGCAGTTTCTAAGTCCGGTGGGGCTCTGCAATAAAGTATGGACTTCATGGGCTCCGGGATTTTCTGCTTGAAAACATTAAGAGCTGAATCGATGTTAGCTTGGAGGATCAGATTCAGTTCTCGTCCGGTGGTATTATTCTCATGAGTGGTTTTTAGATTTAACCTTCTGAGGACAGTTTTAATTTCGTTATAAAATTCTTGGCTGGTTGTCTTGAATGTTATTCCCCGTAAATCGTCGAAAAGTTGTTGTGAAGATTTTCTATCTCCGAAGTTGTTACTTAAAAGTGATTTTATTTCGGTCCATGATCTAATATGATAGTTTATTTCTATCACTTCGCGGGCCCTACCCTTTAATTTGGATTTTATCAGGTCCGAGATTATTAATTGGGAAAGCTCGTCGTACGTTTGGAGGATCGCATGAACTCTATCTATCAGATCCATAAAGTTCTGCAGATGATTGGGATTTCCGTCAAAATCTGGTAATTTCGACAAGTATTTAATCGGATCTATTCTCACGGAAGCGGGTGGAATGGATGAATGGGCAGGATGTGAGGGTCCTGACGGCCCTGGTTCCGAATTTGTAACATTATTGAAACGGTGCCTTATATTTTCGATAAATTCGCCGATATTTTCTATTTCGGGGTTCATTTTTGCTTAATTATTATTCTACTTTATGTAGTCATTAGAATTAAATAGTAAAGAAGGCTAAAATAACAAAAGTATTATGCTACTTGCTGTTATTATTATTCTGCTGCTGTTGGGATCTTGATGGGATGGGTTGAATTCCGGCGTCGGTGTCCGCAGAGATGGTGTTTCCAACGTTGATGTCCGCAAGGTGTCCTTTCGCCGTAATTTAGGGGTGTCTTCAGTTGGTGAACAGCTTCGCAGGTTTGGTCGCCGTAATTTAGGGGGTCTTCAGTTGGTGAACAGCTTCGCAGGTTTGGATGAAAACTTTCTGCTCAGCACCAAGATTACTACAGGTGTCGGTTGATTCGGGAACTTCGCACTGATCTTGCTCATAAACTTAGGAGCACTTCTACACAGCACAAATATTATTATGTATGTCGGTTGATTCGGAACTTGAGATTATTAGTTATAAGTAATTTTAAGGCCACTTTT
Organism: Eutolmus rufibarbis; assembly: GCA_963920795.1. Taxonomy (NCBI): domain Eukaryota; kingdom Metazoa; phylum Arthropoda; class Insecta; order Diptera; family Asilidae; genus Eutolmus; species Eutolmus rufibarbis. Next base: position 23,500,711 of record OY987207.1, read on the forward strand.
TGCTCACAAATATTCCTGTATTTTTTTTTCTTAATTACACTCACGAATCTTTTCGGGGTTTTTTAATCACACTCACGAATCTTTTCGTGGTTTTTTAATCACACTCACGAATCTTTTCGTGGGTTTTTAATCACACTCACGAATCTTTTCGTGGTTTTTTTAATCACACTCACGAATCTTTTCGTGGTTTTTTTAATGCGCGGTAAAATATTAAGATATACGCGCCGAATTTATGCGTCTTCGCTTGAGAACTCGAACGCGCCGCGCATCCTACCGACTGCGCCAGTTTTGTTTCCGTCTTCGGAGAATTTAAAAAAAAAAACACTTTTAAATTGGAACACTATTTATTGATACAATAAGTGACACTACTGAACAGTAATAATACAATAACGCGAATCAACCGAATGCTGTTACGACCTCTCAATCCCGAAAAAAGACTTCCCTGCTTACCTAGTTCTGAATATTTATATATTCTGACTTCGGGTCCCTCGGTCAATCGGCAGCGTGAGAAGAAGTAAATTAAAGGTAGCATTTCCTAGGAATAGCACCTGGATGCTGAGTGGTACCCAAGCGGTACAAAAGCACTTTTTACGAATTGCACCTGAGTGCATCAGGTGCTGGCGAGAATTTTAACTATGAAAAGTTCGCACGGTCGCGATTCTTCAAATTATGCTGTCTTCAAATTGTGCTGCGCGTCGCGGGGTACGGGGTCGTAACCGGGATTATAACACTGTAGCTCTAAAGAGTCGGGAAAGTGAAGAAAAACTTGCTAGTACCTTAGAGAAATGGGAAAAATCCTCTTCTATTCTTTGCGCAAGAAACGCTTTTGTTGGTCTCATCTCTAATCTATCAAGGTCTGATTCAGTGAAAACAGGAGAAGGCCAAGAGGTCTGTGACTGAGCCAGCCAATTGGGCCCATGCCACCATAGGCTCTCATTTTTGCCTTTGACTGATAACATGCCTCGACTAGCGAGGTCTGCGGGGTTTTCTTCGGATGGCACATGTCGCCATGGAATTTTCGAATCAACGTTATCAAGGATTTCAGAAATTCGATTGCGTACAAAGAGTTTGAAGTTGTCGGGTTGTTTTTTGAGCCACGCAAGGACTATGGTGGAGTCGGTCCATAAGAAAGTCTTAATATCTTTTGAGGCTATTGAAGGAAGAAACCTTTTAACCAGCCGGGAAAGTAACACTGCGCCACATAGCTCAAGTCTGGGGATTGTAACAGATTTAGCTGGGGTGATTTTAGTTTTAGCTGTTAAGAGATGAACTGCAGTCTTGTCTCCGTTTTGAACCCTGAGGTACAGAACTGCTCCATAGGCGTTCTCGGAGGCATCACAGAACCCGTGGAGTTGTACTTGGCTAGTAGGTTCTGAGCTCACAAATCTGGGAATAAGTATTGTGCTTAGTTTCTCCATTAAATTTAAGATTTTAGACCATTGTTCGACTAAATCTTGAGGCACCGGCTCATCCCAACGAACATTTCTTTTCCACAATGATTTCATAAATATTTTTGCTGATACAACGATGTGGGATGCCCACCCTAAAGGATCATAAATTCGAGCTATTTGCGACAAGATTTTGCGTTTGGAATACGGAGGCTGAGAATCTTTTAATTGAATATTGTAAGAAAAGCAATCCTTTGATGGGGTCCACATTAAGCCCAAAGTTTTAATCACACCATCTGTATTGATTATTATCTGCGAGCTTGATGACCGATCAGCTTGGGGAATATCAGTTAATATTTCTTCCGAATTGGACGCCCATTTTCTTAGCTCAAACCCTCCGCGTCGCAAAAGAGCATCGATTTGCTTTCTTGCTTTTTTCGTAGCGCAAATGGTGTCACCACCTGATAACACATCATCCACGTAAAGATCGTTTAATAGAATATTGGAACCAATCGGAAATTCTTGTCGCTCCTCTTCAGCAAGCTGATAGCTAGAAAAGGTGCACTTTTAACGCCGAAAGTGACGGTTAAAAGACGGTAGTCAGCAGCAGCATCATCAGTCTTAGAACGCCATGTAATTCTCTGAAAATCCTTTTCGGATGGGTTAATCAGTACTTGGCGATACATTCTAGCTATGTCCGCAGTAAATACAAATTTGCGTTGTCTCCATTCAGTAATTAAAAGACAAATATCTCGTTGCAAGGCGGGACCACTCAATAAACGGTCGTTTAGTGAATAACCGTTACTGGATTTGCAACTTGCATCGAATACGACACGGGTTTTAGTTGTTAAGCTATCAGCCTTAACCACCGCATGGTGAGGAAGATAGAAAGTTTGATCTGGTGCTTGAACTAATTCTGAAAGGGGCACCTTTTCCATATGTCCTTGCTCTAAGTATTCTTCCAGGCATTGCTCGTATTCGTTTTTAAGTTGGGGGTCTGCCTTCAAGCGCTTTTCTAACGCCTGAAATCTGTTCAAAGCAATTTGCCTAGAATCGCCAAATCTTTTTTAACTGTCGGATAGGGGGGTGAAAGGTAAGCGCACGATATATCTACCTACCGAGTTTCTGCTATGTGTTTCACAGAAAATTTGCTCACAGAGGGCATCATCTTGTGACATGTTACTGGGGGATGAAATTTCTTCAATTTCCCAAAAGCGCGTTATAGCATCACATTCCTTTACTTGCGAGCAAAGGCTTAGAGCTTGGCGACTTTGCTGACAAAGGGTTTGCGTGTTGACTTCTCCGAAGAGAATCCAACCAAAACAAGTTTGTTGTGCAGTGGGACTATCCAACTCCTTCTTTAAGAATTTTTGCATAGACTTCAGCGCCTAAAACCAAATCTATTTTTCCTGGGTGATCATAAGACGGATCTGCAAGGGTTAAGCTCTGAGACGTAGTTTGAGATATGTATAATTTCTTGGTAGGCAGATTATCTGTCAGACAATCAGGCACAGCAGCTTTCAATTTTATTTTCGGTTCATCACGGAAATGAGGTTGAAATGTGAGTTCGCTGAGAGGCTGTGCCTGTGCAGTTATAGTATTTCCTATGCCTGCGATTTCAATTGGGGATCGATAGGTTTTAGAGCGAAGGAGTTGCACTGCTATTTTTGTGATAAAAGAAGTTTGTGAACCGGGGTCAACTAAGGCCCTGAGGAGAATGAGAGTTCCATCATGAGAAGATGCCTTTATTCTGATAGTAGCCAAAAGTACTAATTTATTCTGACGAGCAAAGCAAGCTGTTATTTTGCTATTGGGAGAGCTAACTTGAGTGGATTTTGCAGGGTCGAGAGAAATTGCTGTAACACTTTCCTCGTCATTCAGGGGGGTGTTGTCTGGAACATTTAGCAGGGAGTTGTGTCTCCTGTTACAATAGCGACACGTTTGATCGCTGGGACAATTCTTTGCGGTGTGACTTTGAGCGAAGCAATTAGAGCATATGGAATTGGAGGACACAAATTTAGATTTTTCTTTTGGTGACAATTTTATGAACTTGAAGCATTTTCTTAGAGCATGAGGACCTTTGCAGAAAGGACAACTAAAACGGGTAGTATGATAGGAGCGGGTCTTCTTGTCCACCGATCCTGATGAAGTTTTTTGGGAATGTTTTTGTGGACTTAGTGTTTCCAGGGTACGAAAACGGGCTTCTAAAAATTCTTTGAGATCATTTAGAGAGGCTAGCGAAGAGGTATTACCTTGTTTTTGCTCCCATAGTTCCCTCGTTTCCGAAGGAAGGCGCTCTAATATCAGAAAATTGATAACCGGGTCCCAGTCTTCGACCTTTACTTTCAAGTTTTTTAATGTGGCCAAACATTAATTTGTCATGTCAAGCATACGTCGAATTTGAAAAGCAGACTCAGCCTGGATGGGGTTTTGAGAAAACAATCTTTTTAATGTATTGTTTACTAGAGCTCTGGTGTTCTGATACCTCTGAACCAAATTGTTCCATGCGATTGAATAATTGTCGTTAGTAATGTTCAAATGACTATTGTCGCTGCTTCCCCGGTGAGCGAAGCCTTCAAATAATGCATCTTTTGAACGGCTGATAATTTATCGTTCGAGTTCACCATTGATTCAAAAACATCATGGAAAGACAACCAGGAATTGTAATCTCCCGAGAAGGTGGGAATTGTTATTCTTGGTAATTTTATGCCCGTCATTTCAGGATTTTGGATTGCTTGCGACTCTAAATGTGCCAATTGATTTGCAGGAGGGGGTGTTGATTCATTTGTCCGAGGCAATGCCACTAAACTGTCTATTAAATCTTTGATGATCCCTTTATATTCAAATTATAAATCTTTAAACTCATCATACAAATCTTCGGTAAAATAAAAATGATTTTCCTCTTCGTCCGCGCTATGAATTTTGTAGTCATTTTGATCAAAGGTACTATTAAGCTCTTCCAGCGAATTTAATCGACCTTGAAGGTAACCCTTGCTTTCAAGCCTTTCCTTTGGCGATTTCTTATAATTCGTTACCCATTTCTTCAATTGTGCATGAACGACCCTTTGCGAAGCCACCAATTGTTCTAGCTCTTCTGAATTGTTACCCATTTTAATTTCAACTACAATGCGCTCACCTACTGATATTCTAACTCAATGCACCAAATGATGTTGGATTAAAATGGCTAATCGGAATTTTTATTACGGGGAGCGTTGCCGTGAGGAAAATAGACAATAATTGAAAAATTCGAAATTATCCACTCGGAGGAGGAGGTACCAAATCGGTTGAGCTTGGGAGACAATAAACCCCACGAAGGCTAGCGATTTATTGTAAACTGGTACTTGCCATTCAAAATTGTTAATGCAACTTTAATGGAAATACTTCTTTCTGGGGGTAATTCTTTTTGATTGAACGAGCAGAGAAATTGCTATTACAAATTTCAACTCATAAGTGAAATCTTGACAGTAAATTTTTAATTTTATATAATTTCATCACACAGCCTTTCTCAGTAGGGATCGGAGTCAAACTTCCAACGATAGAGCCAGCGAACGGTAATGACTGTACGGTATTGTAACAACGGTACTGGGATTGCTACTTCTTTCCGTTTTATAGAAGATGGGAAGCAACCTACAGTGGAGCTCACCAAATTTAGACAAAGTACAAAGTAAATTGTACCTTTTTTAACTTTATTGAGGAATTATAGCGCCACACAGAATATGAGATCTCACTCAAGAATGATCAATGATCAACCGATAGGATCCTTTACACCGAAAACCAAAGAAATTTATTCTTTTTATATATTTTATTATTATTTTTATACATAAACCCGGCAATGATCACTGTCTATGAGTACCATGTGTGTACCTTCGCGATACCGTAAACTAAGCTCGGTTTGCTACCAGTGAGTCCGTTTTAAAGTTTTAAAGGCTCCAATGTCAAGCACTTGAATTAAATATATTGTGTAATTATTGACTCACCTACCTGGGAGGAGCCCTATCCTGACTCGAAGGACAAAATGTTTCAGGAGGAATTTACAGGGGGACACAATAAAAAAAGGGGAACTCACTTTACACACTATTTATTAATTCGCGTACAATTAATGCCTTTATCCACTGGGCTTGCTGGTGATATCGTACCGGCTGGATCGTGCTGGTCTTGATGCGTGGCTGTACTGCTACTGGTCATTCAGATCCGAATCGCCCAAAAATCTGCTCTTGCTTCCAGTTGTGGTGATAAGCACTCTTAAAAAATGAGAAGGAGTGCAGGAGGATCCCAATAGATAGACATGCCTCGATATTCTCTTAATGAAGAGGATAATTAGAGGCTTCTGGTGATAACCATCGACGCTCTGTCTCTTCTTTGATGAAGAAGATGATTAGATTAGTTATGATGAGAGATCACCCACGCTCTTCTGGTCTGGGTAGCCGGGTATAGGGTTGCCAATTATTGAATTGCGAGTTTTAAATTCCAACAGTGTGTGTATGAGTGAGAAAGCGTTATCTCGTGGTGAGATTTGCCTTGTGAGTCAGTATTAGTGCTGGACTAGGTCGCGAGAGTTATGGCAGCAACACCTCCGATATAAAATATTAAACATTGTTAGAATTGCTAAATTTGCTTAATTGTCACTTTCATATTTCCTTTGCTTTCATTCTTTTTCGTAGATTTCGTAAATTAATTTGCTTAAACTTAAATTCATTCACCTTAGATCAAATTACATTGTCACGTTTAGCTGTTCAGTTACCTGTCTAGACATACCGTAAGCATAAAATTGTTATAAATATTACCATTTACCTTTGTAAGTTGCAGTCTATCCGAAATCAGTCTCAGTCTTGTTCTCAGTCTTGTTATCTTTCTTTGGTTCGGAATAAAGTTTTGATCGAGAAATTAAATTTTTTTTATTAAACGAATCTTGAGGATTCATAACTGGCGCAGTCGTACGGATTTTTTTTTCGGCGTTATTGCAAGAGTAAAATCGAGAGAATATCGATCGTGTTCGGGAGTATACCGGAAATAATCAGTGATAACGTCGGAAATTAAGATTGAAGCTCGGAAGTTGAAGTGTTGTGTTGTCGTGCCTTGAAAAGCACCAGCGAGAGCAAATCGCTGGAAGTGACCCTGGAAGTGACCTCAGCAACCGAAACAGAACGAGACGATCAGCGAGAGGAACGAGGGATCATCGTACCATCATCGCAGAGAATGTGGAAACTGATAGTTGCCAGTTGCATGTAAGTCAAAAATTGAATATATTTCCTTTAGTTAATGTCCTCCAATAAAAAACAATTTCCACGCCCCTATCCATTAGGATTAGTGTCAAGAGTAAAAAATAAACTAAAATTGTCAAGAATTCCTGAGGACTTTGAATTAAAAAATGATTACAGTGCTATTAGTTTAGATATAACGTCGTCATTCGAAAACATAAATAGTGAAACGAGTTCAAATCTGTGTGAAAGTACGGATAATTTAAATCTAACGCTATCGCCTGAAAATTTGGAAAATAAAGATATTGAACCGACGGTTGCGAGCTCAAACCTTTCCATTAATAATTCTAAAATAGTAAATTGGTTTAAACGTAATATAAGTTATAGTTCCCACATGAATCAAAGTGAAGCATCAATTTCGACAGCAAACGCGGCGGGAAACACCGTTCACCCTATAACCAGTCTAGATATATTCAGCTCATTAAGAGTGCCGGATGCAATTAAAGATCTCCCTAAATTTGACGGTAACCCGAGATTGCTTTTCGATTTCATTGATAATGTAGAAGAAATTCTTTCTCTAATATCTGTAACAAGTGGAACACCTTATGGCCAACTTTTAATGAGGGCCATACGAAATAAAATAGTAGGATCAGCCAACGAAGCACTAAATATGTACCGTACCGCTTTAATTTGGGATGATATAAAAAATAATTTGATTTTGCATTACTCTGACAAACATAACGAAACTTCGCTGATTAAAGATCTCCACCGCCTTAGACAAAATAATAACACAGTCGCACAATTTTATAGTGAAGTAGTGGAAATACTAGTAAGTATCAATAATCATGTTAACATTCACGAAACGAACCAAAGCGTAATTGAAGCCAAAAAGGCTCTCTTTACAGAAATGTGCCTTAACACGTTCCTGATGGGATTAAGAGAGCCCCTAGGCTCTACAATTAGAGCAATGAAACCCGTTACGCTTGCGGAAGCCTTTGCGTGCTGTGTAAAAGAACAAAATATATTTTATAATAAGTTAGACTCTGGCAATAAATCTTCAACGTCAAACCAAAACTACAATAATAACGGAACTAGACCTAAAACCAAATTGTTTCAAATTCCCCCTCAATTTAATCAAAATTTTAACCCTACACAAGTACAAATACCCAACGCTAATGCAAATTTTAACCCACCTAGATTTCCACAACAAAGACCACTCCCGCAAGTCTCACAACAGAGACAATACCCATTTTTCACTCAACAGAGACAATACCAACCTCCTTTCCAACCAAGACAACCTCAATTCCCCAATCAACAAAGACAACCCCAGTTTCAACAAAGAGCCCCACCATTTTACTCACACCAACCTTTCGACCTAGCAAAACAAAATACTTCTCCTCTACCTAAACCCGAACCAATGGATACGTCTTCTGGAAACCTTAAAACTAACAGCACTCAATACAGGCCTAGTACTAATAACCCCTATAACCCTAATAGATCAACCGCAATGTTCACCTTTAACAATAACGATTACGAACAAATGAAAAATTTACCGGAAGATTATTACCAGATGGAACCCTATGAAACACTAACTCTTTCCAGGAAAGAATTTAAAGATTGCCCTGCCTCGCCAGAAAACTTAAGATTCCACCGATAGGGTAACTCTTTACTACTCGGCGTGGTACTCACAGGCTGCGCAACAGATAGATTCTGCATAAAACTGGAGAGCTCTTCAGCGCTTTCATCTTCAGTAACACCGGCAGCACCGTCTGCTTTTAATTTTAACGAACCTAGCGCGGAGAAGAAATTCGCACGTAGCTGTTTTTGGCTATCTTCCTGCTCTTCCCCATTGGCAACAACTCTTTTGAGTCGCCTCAAGGCCCAGTCAATCTTAGTTGAGACTTTCTTATACTCTGAGGTCGACGAGTCTCCCTCAAAGGTCGCTAACAAACCCTTGACCTCTTGCAACTTTGCTCCTAAAGCTTTCTCATCTTCCAGGAAAGTAAAAGGGTACGGCTTTACGAAAAGGTTCTCTCCATCTTTTTCCACTCTACGGGCCTCACGCAAAGACACCCGCATCTCGTCGACCTTTCCTGTCGGTAGGCCCCTAATACTCAGCTCGTAGGATAATTCCTCCTGATTTAATCTATTAACCTCCATCTTGCCCTTGTAAGCGTACAACAACAATCAGGGAAATAAGCCTATATGTATCTATTTCTCAACAAAAGGAATCCCCAAAAAAAATTAATTTAATTCAGCTTTAGAACAACGCTACTCCGTCTCAGAATTCAGCCGCCAACTTGTGACAAAAAAAAATTCAACTGGGATGTTGCCCCATCACTTAACCTCTAATTCAAAAAAAACAAAAGAAATTATTTAAATTCCAAATCAATTTCCTTCCGTATATGTGCCTTACCGACTAATAGCAAAATTGTAAGATTCTAATCACGAACTAAATCTATCACTAATAAGACCGACTCAAAAAAAAAAGAAATATTAAATTATGCGGTTATCAAAACTAGGCACCAAATTCAACTATGCTTCAATGATCAGCGGGTGCGAACAACTATCTCCAATCATCATACTTCAAAAAAAAAAAAAAAAAAATCGGTCTTCAAATGGCTAAATTTACCTAAATTAGATAAAGGAAAATTTTCCTTTATACTCCAAAACAGCAGGTTCGCTCGCTGAAGGGAATTACACAAGAGGGAGCGTGCCACTACAAAAGAAAAGAAATAAACAGCTCCTATCTTATTAATTTCCCCTGGCAAGAGACATTACCCTTCGCGTCGTCCGCAACTTCTCGCACCTTGCTCGGCTTTGTGGCTTTTCCTAATTTCCGCGGCTATAATTAATTGACCGGCACTTAACTAAACTTCCCGCTACGCTGGCCAACTAAATTGCGATGTCACTCCTTATTCAAAAAACACTTCCTGCCAATATCAGCTGGAACTGAGGTACCATTCACCTATGACGATCACCGAACAGCTATGTGGCCCCACGTTGGGCGCCAAAATGTTACGTGCAAAATTCACTGCTCGTATGGGCCCCGCTAGCACCTGGAGAAGAGCCGGGTTCTGCCGCTCGTTCGATGATCAACTGGAATAATAAAAAAAATTGGGCGCCACTCGGTTTAAGGATTACCGAGAACCAATCCGTGGCTAAAGGAAAACAAAAAAAAATGGGTGACTAACTACTAGCCCATTTGTATTTCCAACACTCTAATGCACCTTATGTACAAAAAAAAAAAAAAGAACAAAGAACAAAGCCGGACTAGGTAGCTCGAGACTGTTGTGCGACAACAGAGACAAGATTGGAGGAGAGCCTATTCGAACCTAGTTATTCAAAACTACAAAAACAACTATAACGCTACGAAAGAAAAAGAAAAGAGAAGGACTTAGCTGTTCAACTCTTCCAAGATGGAGCCAATGATTCAACGCCGTACGATTCCTGTGGCCCAGCTCCCGAGTTCCTCGAGCGCCCACTCTGCCGGCGCAATCCGCTTATATCTCGGGAATCCCTCCCTCCTTCACAAGCCTTCTGCTCCTTCGCAATTTCGCTCGATTCCTGGTTGAATCTTCTTGCTCGATTCCTGGTTGAATCTTCTTTTTTTCTTTTTTTTTCCTCGGCAAGAAAGGAAAAAGCTTTCTTTTTGTTTGGGTCTGCTCCTTTTTTTTTTTTCTTTCTTTACGCCTTGACCTTGACTTGATTTTTTTTCTGGTTTCTGTTTTTTTCTTTTTTTTTTACTTTTTGTTTTAAACCAAGAAAAAAACTTGTCTTCCGCTGGGCGTCTGTTCTGCTCCGACCCTCGTTCAAGAAAAAAAATGGCCACCCCCAGCTCCACGAAAAAAAAGAGAGCCGCCCGTTTCACCTACCGGAGTGCTTAGTTTCCAAAAAGGATGCCCGTCGCCAGTATTTTCGGTGGAAGCATTCGGCGCCTCGATTCATAGTGTTTCCCAATTTGACAGATGGGAGATATCCTTCTTTTGGTTCCACAATCTTTAGCGATTTATTTGGGACTTCCTCCGGGTTACGGTTGGCTCGTTATGCAGGAATTTGTGAGCTACTTGGTGTGTTCGTTGCGAGTGACTTAAACGTGATTATGGTGATTATGGCAGGTTGTGGTGAGAGTGGAGAGAGATGCTTTGACCGGGTACACTGGAGACTGGGACCAGGTAACTATTCCAGAACAACTCGAAGATACGCAGCCGCCTCCTTCAAATTTCCTCTTCCCATTACAGGAGCACGACTAACCTACGCGAAACGCACCGAGGATCCCGAACTACCTTCAGACCGGCGTACAATATCTTCTACAGTACGTAATTTCTTTAAACAAGCTAGTGTAACGAACAATTCAGATACTCCTACTCTACTAAATAACACAAGCTAGTATAGCGAACAATTCAGATACTGCTATTCTACTAAATAACTATTGAAACTAAATAATTATCAACTAACTACTAAAACTAATAATTATTCTTCTCCTTAGGTTCTCCAGTGCGATGACAGTTGACTCCCGACTTCTCATCGGACAAGCTTATTGTTAGTGGTGGCGGCGCTCCTTGCAGCGGAATTAATACCTCGCCACGAAGCTCGATGGATTCAGCAGCGATTGGGATTCCACATTGGCTATAGGTTCCACTGATTCTAGGATCCCACATGCAGTGAAGTGTTGAGGTTGCTGAACAGGCTCAAGAAGAATGTTTGCGCCGAAACGTATGCAATTTCCAATTTACAGCTACGGATTCTTCTTTTATAGGTTCCACTGATTCTAGTCCCAGATGCAGTGGAGCGTTGAGGTTGCTGAACAGGCTCAGGAAGAATGTTTGCGCCGAAACGTATGCAATTTCCAATTTACAGCTACGGATTCTTCTTCCCCGGTGAGTAGTACGCCCAAGGAATTCCCACCTCCTCTGCGAAGCCCTTCCACAGGTATGCCAATCATTTTTACCAATGATTTTTCCGGTACAAGGTCCTGAAATTATAAGAAGTCTTTGCAGCTTCCGAAGCCCCTCGACAAGCAGGAACAACCTAGATTGAATCCCCGATCCAACAGAGCAATCTTATTGATCAGAACACCTTTACAATTTTTTAAATTGTAACACTCCCTGGAATTACAGGGGTTGGCAGTGTTGTGTGCCAGCCACCTGTCCGGGAGGATACCTTGGTCGTCGTTCGCCTCGCAGCCCCCATCGGTGAAGCTGATAAGGGTCCTTCCCTCACCATTTCCCGTCCGGCGGGCCGAATGCTCGGTGGCCGGTGAATGGCTCTCGGTTTTTTTTTTGTAAAGTAGATTTTTTTTATGGCTGAGAAAGGTGAGGAAGGGGAGGACCAAAGTTTTCTGAATTGATCTGAATTTTTGTGAGTAATTTTAATCATAGTGACAGGCAGTAGTATATCGTTATTGGTAACAAATCGTTTTGAGAACAAAAAAAAAAAGGGGAAAAAGCGAAAAAGAAGTGGGTCGGAAAATTAAGGAAAAAAAAAAAAAGAACAAGCCAAAAATATAAAGAACGCGGAAAATCGAAGGTGCAGAAGAAGAAAAAGAAAAGTGAAAGGAGAAAGGGTTCGGCTATCGAGAGGTCGTCGCATTTAAAATAATTTTGATAGCGGGACCGTGCTAAATTGTAGCAGTGATTTAAAGTACAATATGTTAGAAGTTTTTTTTTGTAGTGTGTTTCGCTCAGAAAATCCATCAGTGGAGGAATATTTAACGTTCATCGTGCGTTCCGTTGGTTAGCGAGGTGCCCATCGCCAGTGTGGAAGGAGATTGGTTTATGGTCAGAAAAAAAAAAAAAAAAGAAGAAAGGGGGTGCAGATAACTCGAATGTAATAAGCCAGAGCTAAATAAAGTTGAAATTAGAAAGTGAACTAAATACACAGAACTGAAAGTGAATTAAAATTAAAGTAAAAATAAAAATTAGGTATAGGTAATAAGATTTTTATTTGTGAAATCAAATTAATTAAGGACCTGAAAAGTAAATAAAATTAAAATTAAAATAAATTATAGTTAATATAAAATTAAATATAACTAAAAATTTGTGAAATCAAATTAATTAAGGACCTGAAAAGTGAATAAAATTAAAATTAAAATACATTATAGTTTGTTAAGACCTCTTTTGGCCTTAATTGTGTAAAAGAAAAGAGAGAGAGTCAAGGCAAGTGCACCCTGGCTTCTTGATGGTGATACAACGGCTCTTGGTACCGTTATACCCGAAAGGGAAAACGTTTAGAGAGTTCGGTGGTGAACAATAAAACGCGAACAGTTAACAAAGGCTAACTAACTGATTTTATTTCGTTCAACTTCTTAAATACTAACTTATTAAGTAGGTAAATAATAACAAATTACAAAATATAAAATATTTCATTAGTAGTCACCTGCATTAATTGTGTAAGATCAAATTGCAATTCTGCAACATCTCTCGCGTGCCGAAAGTAGTTCAGCGGCACGGCACGGCTTGCGCGTCATATTTTTAGTGCTCAGCATTTTCAGCAATGCTTAAATTGGATCTGGCACAATTCAAGTAGGTGACGAATCATGCTAAAATGACTTAAGTGTTTTTGCCTTGAACCCGATGCATTCCAGCTGATTTTTGAGGCCATGGCGAGGCCTTTAGAATGCAAAGGGTTTAACATTCTCCCCCGCGTTGAACTGTGTTCAACTGTGTAGGGCTAATTGTAATGAAACGTTTGAACAATCTTAATTATTATTGAATTTAAGTAAACATAATAGTACCTAGTAGTAATTATTTTATAAGTATTATATATGGACTACATGATTAACCAAGGATTGGTGCCGTGGTAATGCCTCTGGCTTCACTTCATGCGCTTGGGGCTTGGATACTGTTGCGCGAAGACGCCATGCGATCCAAATAATGATGATGATGGTTGCAGCAAGGGCTAGATAGCTCACGATGAAGTGGTGAACGGTGGTGTGGTGCATCTTATTTGAGGGCCTTGAGGTATCTAGTGATGTCATCTGGTCTTGCAGGTTCTTGAGCTCCTCCAGGTGTGGATGAAAGGCGTCCAGTGAAGTGCTTAGAGCCTCATGATGCCCTATACTCGTAGACAAGTTGGCTGTAGATAAACCTAGCCTTGTAAAAGATGCTCGTGCTTGAGTTGTGATGATTTGATGTCCATGGATGACAGCAAATTCTTCCTTGATGATGCAGGTTGGTTGAAGTTTTAGAATCCCTGAGCCATGAAGAACTGTTGAGAAGGCCTTCCGATCGCAGACCACGTTCAGCGTTATATTCTCGTTGTAGGCGAAGATCCATTGATTGGGATGGGACAGCTGAATCCAGATTGGTTGATTCCTTCGGTGAACTACCTTACAACCTTCTGGTTTCGCCGCGCTGAGTAGATTGATTTCGCACGTACAGATGTTAGCACCCCTGTGGTATATTGGTCGCAGCTGATTGCATAAGTAAGTTGCTCCAGAAATAGTCTTACATGTCGATGTTAATTCCTGTTTCTCAATGGGATAGTAATCATCCCTATGCGGAGTGACAGCCACAAACTGTGAGCAGGGTTGAATAGTCACCAGTGAGTTATTAACCCACATGGGAATCGAGATTACTCTGAAGAGGTCAAAGCTAGTTCCAAGCACTAGTGGTATCTTGATTCGGAAAATTACATAGTTTTCGACGATTCTGCTCTGGGTGGTCATTAATTTATACATTTCGCTTGCATCCTTCATACTTATTGGTAGCTTTAGTGTTGAGGGTAAGTGAGCTTGAATAATGGACATTTCTGCTCGTAATTGATGGAACGACAGTAGTAAGGGACTAATTCGCCCGTGATGTGTATCCGTAATAACATCAATAATTGTGTTTTGAATTCTCTGCAGATTATTGATTGTTAGTGCCATTTGCAATGCTAGTGAACTGAACTGTTGTTGAAGCTCGGCCTGCTGAATCTGTTCACCTATGCCATTCAGGCGATTCGTTATTTTGGTGGTATCCCTGTCTATATTCTGAAACTTGGTTTTAATTGCCTCATTATCCTTCCTGATAATATTTATGGTCGAATCGACGATTGATGTTTGATTTTTCAAGAGGGCTCTGAGTTGATCTTCATTTTCTTGCACAGATTTTATCGTCTCTGACATTTCCTTTGCATAATTTTCATCAAGAACACCAAACAAAGCATTTGCTGCATTTCCCACTAAGTTGATCAGACCCCTCCTTTGTCGGTGATATAGCTTTTCTGTTGAAAGTAGTTCGTTCCCGACTGTTAATTCATCTTGCAAATGCTGCAATTGTCTGATAGTCTGGTTACACGTAGTCTGATGCGAGGCTACGTTACATAGCCGTTGCAAAGTTCTGGTCCCATTTTTATATATATCCATTTCCAACCAATATGGCCGTAGGTCATAGAACACGACCAAATTCCATTCTGTTGTTATCAAGTTTGTACTTCCAAGGTCCTCAAAATGAATTCCAAGTTCGGGTGGAAATTGAGTAACTTCGATCTCCTTGCCTTTCGTAACTGGGAGTATAAGGCACGTGAGCAGCACTGTCAGTATAGTTGTTCCTAATGAAGTTCTTATTCTTTTCCTAGGTGTCTCTTCTGCTGCTTCTGGAGCGTCGGAATTATTATTAGGACGTTTGTGTTGGCTTTGGTCTTCCGCCTGATTTAGTAGATCTTCGTTCAGGGAAGGGCCATTATCGACTTCTTCCTCGCATGGCAGTGGTGCCAATCTATGTATTGGCCTTTTGAAGATGCCGGCTGCAGTGCGTACATCTGCTACTCGTACAAAACCGTCTTCACCCTTATATACTTCTACTATTCTCCCCAGAGGCCATTTCATAATTGGACTGTTGTCCTCTTTTACTACAACTATTGCGCCTGGTTTGATGTTTTTAGTAGCGTGTTTCCATTTGTAACGGTACTGGAGCTCGTGAAGGTACTCTGCTGACCATCGTTTCCAGAACTCTTGCTTTATGTGAGATACTAATTTCCATCTCGTTAAGAGACTTGCCCTCATGGGCTCGGCCTGACTGTCCACTGGATTAGTTAGAGGCTCGCCAATTAAGAAATGAGCCGGAGTTAGCGCGGATAAATCATTGGGGTCAGAAGAAATTGAAGTCAACGGTCTGGAGTTAAGAATAGCTTCTATTCCAACCATAACTGTTTCCAATTCTTCATATGTGAGTGAAGCTGCTGAGGTAGTCCGCACCAATAGATGTTTTGCTGATTTTACAGCAGCCTCCCACAAACCTCCGAAATGGGGAGCCCGTGGTGGAATAAAATGAAAATCAATTCCCCTTTGGCTACAGATGGCGGCGATCTTTTCCTGTCCATGATTTGAGTACACTGCTTGGTGCAATTCTTGCAACTGATTCTTGGCGCCAACAAAATTTGTGGCATTATCACAATAAAGATTCCGGCAATGCCCTCGGCGCCCTATGAATTGTTTTAATGCTCCCAGGAAGGCTTCCGTGGTAAGGTCGCTAACGATTTCGAGATGCACAGCCTTAGTTGCGAAGCAGCAGAACACAGCTACATATGCCTTTTGTGGCCGCTTTCCTCTGGTCATGTAGTGGACCCATAAAGGCCCGCAGAAATCGACGCCAGTATTTATAAATGGCCGTGCTGGCTGCACCCTTGTTGCTGGTAGGTGCCCCATTATCTGCGTCAACAGCTTCGGCTTGGCTTTAGTGCATCTTACACAATGCTGTACTATTGATCGAGCTATGCTCTTCCCCTTGATAGGCCAAAAACGTTGCCGGGTGATGGCAAGAAGTCCTTGAGGTCCTATATGATCGTGTTCCTTGTGTATTTTTTCCATCACTAATTTCGTCATTTCATGGGCATGCGGAATTACCATAGGGTGCTTTGAATCATAGGACAGATTAGCTGCTTCTAGTCGTCCGCCGACACGAAGTATACCTTTGGCGTCCAAAAATGGTGAGAGTGTAGACAACGAGCTTGATTTAGCAGTTTCTTGACTTCGAGACAATTTTTTTATATCCTCCTTAAACTCCTCTGCCTGCATATATTTTACGATCACAAAGAGTGCTTCATCCTGTTCTAGAGCCGAAAGGATTCTTTTCCTTGGCTGTTCACAGTGTGCACTACGAGCCATCTTGATGAATCTCAACACATAGCCAACTACTTGCTGGAGCCGCCGGAAAGAATTATTGTGCTGAATTCTGCCAACAAAATGAACATCTTGGCTGGCGGCGGTGGTGGCTGTTAAGGCAGCTCGCTTCCTCTCTGTCTCACATCTGTTAACCTTAGTGTAAGGTGCTGGCCACATGTCTTCATTTCCGTGTAAGAATAATGGGCCATAAAACCAAATATTACATGCCCCTAGCCTTTCTGGCGATAGCCCTCTGGATAGGGGGTCTGCAGGATTGTCCTGTGATCGAACGTGCCTCCATTGTTGGGGAATAGAACATCCTTGAATAGATGCTATACGGTTTCCTACAAAGGTTTGATAGTCTGTGGATGCGGAATTGATCCATGCTAAGACTATTTCGGAGTCAGTCCAGAGATAGACAGGCGCCTCCTTGACCTTTAGAACTTGTTTCACTCGACTGACTAGCTCCGCTGCGAGTTTTGCCGCGCATAGTTCTAATCTGGGTAACGTTAATTTTTTGGTCGGCGCTACCTTTGATTTAGAGCACAGAAGACGAACTATAACTCTTCCCTCGTTGGTTGTGGACCGCATGTATATTGCAGCCCCGTAAGCCTTCTCAGAGGCATCAGCAAATGCGTGCAGTTGAAAACTCTTTGGTGTTTCGTTGGCAAAGACATGTCTTGGAAACTGAATTTTGGCTAAGTCGGGCAGCCCGCTCCGAAAATTTATCCATTTAGTGTGAAGCTCTACAGGGAGCGCTGCATCCCAGTCTAACTTCAGTCCCCAAAGTTTCTGCAAAAATATTTTAGCAGTAACTACGACTGGCGCTAAAATTCCAAGGGGATCGAACAGGCGAGCTATGTCTGATGCTACCGTTCTCTTTGTTATTTTGTTGCCGACGACTGGATTAACTTTAATGCAAAATTGATCAGACTTTGGCATCCACGTTAAGCCTAAAGTCTTGATAAATGAATCTTTCTCATCTGTGAAGTCTAGCTGTACTTCTTGATCCCTTGGCGGTATATCTCGGAGTAGCTGAGGATGGTTTGCGCACCATTTTCGCAGTGTGAATCCTGCCTCCTTCAAAATTGCAATTAGTTGCGTCTGCATCTCTCGGGCTATGATAATGCTGTTAGCTCCTGTCATAACGTCATCTACGTAGAAATTTGTTCGGAGTATCTCCGTTCCTATCGGATATTTGCTCTCCTCATCCTTGGCGAGTTCCTGAAGACATTTTATTGCCAAATATGGGGCAGATGTGGTGCCATACGTGACTGTGTTTAATTGGTAACATTTTAGCGGTTCCGTTGAATCAGTACGCCACCATATCAATTGATATTTTCGGTCTTCTTCTCGTTGTAAAATTTGCCTATACATTTTCTGTATGTCGGCCGTAAACACAAATCGGGGCAGACGAAAGCGTAAAAGTACTGAAAATAGATCCTCTTGTAAAGTTGGGCCTGCATGTAAGATGTCATTTAATGACAAATTCGTCGAGCTCTTTGCTGAGGCATCGAAAACTACCCTTAGCTTCGTCGTGCTGCTATCTGGTTTTAATACACAGTGATGAGGAAGAAAGTAATGCGGCGTTGGTATAGACTCAACACTAACCTCCTGCATGTGCCCTAATTGCAAGTATTCATCCATAAAAGCAATATATTGCTGTCGTACCTCCTCCTGTTTGGACAGCCTTCGTTCGAGGGACAGGAATCTTCGCAAGGCAACGTCTTTTGACTGCCCCAACTCTTGCGGGTCACTGGAGAAAGGCAGACTCACAACAAATCTTCCGTTAGCATCTCTTCTCGTTGTTTGAGCAAAATGTGCTTCACACCTCTTTTCCGCCAGCGTAAGAGCGCTTCCTCGGACCTCTTCTGCTTCCTCTACCTTCCAAAATCTTTCAATAGTCCTGCCAATGTCTTCTTCATCTGAACAAATACCGCAGGCTGCTGTTGGCTGCACTTCCTGACTTGTTTCACCGGCAACTATCCACCCGAAGACTGTGTTCTGTATGATGGGCAGTTTTTCTCCCAATTTAATTTGTCCTATAGATAACAATTGGAAGAAGAATTCGGCGCCAAGCAAAAGATCGATTTTATCTGGCTGATGGAAGGTAGGGTCAGCTAATTGGATATTTTTTGGTATATTCCAGTCAGAAATATCCAGGAATTGGTTGGGTTGTGGTGTTATGATGCTGTCGAGAACGAAAGCCTCTAGTCTAGCGGAATAGCCAGTTGTTCTTGATTTTAGACTAACACTGACCCTTCGCTGCGTTTGCTGTTTTCCGTTGCCTATGCCTTGAATAAGCATAGAAACATTAGCCGGGACGATTCCCAACCTCTTGATTGCTCTCTCAGTGATTAAATTAATTTGCGAGCCTGAATCTAGAATTGCCCTGCATTCTATTTCTTTACCATTCGCAGTTGCAATTTTCACTCGAGCTGTCCCCAGAATTGCAGAGCCCTTCTGACGCTGATTAGTCAAGGCGGCAGTCGTCGACGGTTGAGCACTAGCACTTTTAATCGCCGTGCTGGAATGCATTCCTTCTGCTAGCAAACTAGATTCAGGTTTGGCATTGTTTGGAACTGATGTTGAGTCCACATGAAGAAGTGTATTATGCTTGTTGGAACATTTCGTGCATCCCCGCATGCTGCAGCTGACGGCTCGATGTCCTTTCTTGAAGCAGTTGTGGCAAATATTGTGTTTCTTTACGAGACTCCAACGGGCTGCGGGTGCCATTTTTAGGAAATTTTGGCATCGGAAAATGGGATGATTCTCATTACAGCTCACACACTTAGATGTTGATGATACAACTGAGGTCAGCGTTGAAGATGGCTTCGGTGCTCCACTTTTCCTGGAGTGTTCCTCAGGCCTTTTGTTCTTACTTCCAAGTGCCTCAAGGGATTGGAATCGTGTCTCCAGGAAACTTAAGAATCCCTTCAATGTCTGAAGCGCCTTTGGATTTGTTAGTGACTGTTCATACAAAGTATGAGTGTTCCGGTCAATCTTCTTGAGCAAAATGTTTAAAAGTAGAGGGTCCCAATTCGTGGTAGACACCTCTAGGTTTTCTAAGCCGAGCAGACACTCTTGAGTGGTGTCATGCATTGCTTTTATGGCTGCGGCAGATGGAGTCTCTGCAGCATGAGTGGGCTGATTTAATAATTTATTAACGAGGGACGCAACTAGTAATCGCGTATTCTCATATCTTTCCCTCAGCAATTTCCAGGCGGAAATGTAGTTCTCATCAGATACTGAAAAATGTCTTAACAACTTTTCCGCTTCTCCGACTAGATTTGTCTTCAGATACCACATTTTTTGACAGTTGCTCATCGGCTGATTGTGGATCATCTGTGAGAACAAATCATGGAATTGACGCCATTTACCATAATCTCCATCGAACTTAGGGAGAGTAATCTTCGGTAAATTGAGCATTGATTGCGGCGATGTTAAAGTTGCTGTTGCTTGTGCCATTTTCGGCAATTCCAGATGAGTCAAGAGCTGCACCAAATAATGCTGTACTTTTTCTTCTAATTGAATATATTCCGACTCGTCATAGCCTTCTCTAGCTGGTTCTTCGCTAAGTTCCCACATCTGGTTGTTGTAGTCCTCTACCTGGGCCCAATAGCGGTTGATAGTTTGCAATTTTATTTCATAGAATGCCCTTGGTTGTGTTTCCGTCAACCCTTCGATGGCGTCAAACACTCTTAGCAGTGATTGAATCACTGCCTTTTGCTTCCGCAATATTTTACCTATGTCTTGTTGTGGTTGGGGTCGAAAATCTTGAGGCAGAATTATTTCGCCTCCGCCTATGTGCGAGCGCCTGGCGGGCCCCCCATAATTTCGTCCGAAAATTGACGGCGCTCAGGCGCAAGTTGCCGCTGCCTAACGGCTCGGCTGGCTGGTCGCGCCGCCCATCGAGCGCTCGGAGGCCACAAATTGGAATTTTTAACTTAAAATATTTCCAATTTGTGGCCGCCGAATGTTCTAGAGGCGCCCGCGGCCCGCTGGTCGAGTCCCCGGCGGCGGCATCAGCGAAGAAAGTGCCGGTGCAGCTCTCCCACACATCTGCTGCCTGCCCGTCGGCAGCCGGCGCGGCGGATGTGTGAGTGGGTTGCACCGGGACTTCGGGTGGCGTGATCGGCGCGAAGCGGGGTAAAATTTTTTGGGCGAACGCGTGCCTCGGGAAGTTGACTTTGGATTTTTGAGGCGGTCGGAGCAGTCGGTATAGGAGTTGAGGAAAAGCTTGAAGAGTCGGCGGCGAGCGAAAAAAGGTTTTTTTTTGCGTAGCACCTCGGAAGGAGGAAGTTTTCTTAAAGAAAAAGAAAAACCGGCGCGGAGAGGAAAAAGTAAGAAATCGCGGGCGCGGCAATAATTTTGGATTGAAGTAAAAGTTAAAGGAAGAGAACGAGCCGGGGAATTTGATTTATGTTCGAACAAAGAATTGAGCCGGGAAATAAGTTTATGTGAAATAGAAAAAAAAAAAAAAAAAAAAAAAAAAAAAAAAACCGAGTCGCGAACTAATTCTGGAGTGATAAAAAGAAAGAAGAACCGAGCCGTGCATTTAAAATTTTGTTTAAACAAAGAAAAAGGAAAGAAAGATGAAGGAAAAAAAAAAAAAAAAAAAGGATACGAAACCGGAGTGCCGACAGGAAAAGTAAAGTTAGAGCCAATGTACTAGACGCTAAAATAAGGTAAATGTGAACCAAATAAAATTAGAACGCCTGTGCAAAAAGAAAGACAAAAAAGATAAATCTAAAAATTGACAGTGAAAGTGGAAAAGTTTAAATCAAAATTCAATAAAGTCTCAAATAGACTAAGAACAGAAAAAAAAAGGGGGGAAAGGAAAATAAATTAAGGCCAGTTAGTTATAATATACACAAAAATTTTAAAAGTGAATTAAACTAAGACTACGGGAAAGGAGAAATATATTAAGACAACAGTGGAAATAAATCAAGAACAGAGTGGAGAAAAGTTAATGTGAAATAAAAAAATGAATAAACGGTAAACTAAGAAATAAGAAAAAAAAAAAAAACAAGAAAAAAAAAAATCTATTTAGACACGTTAGAAAATTTTTCCTTTTTTTTTATGTTTTTTTTTTGGTGCTTTTGTGAAATGAACAACGAAACTATTAGGAACTGAACACAAAAAAAAAAGAAAAAAAAAAAAAAAAAAAATAGAAAATATATATATATAAAACAAATTTAATAAAATAAATAAAATAAAAAAATAAATAAAATAAAAATAAAATTAAAATTAAAATTAAAATTAAAATTAAAATTAAAGTAAAATTAAAATAAAATTAAACTAAGGTTAAAATAAAATTAAAATAAAATAAAAATAAAAATAAATAAAATAAAAGTAAATAAAATAAAAAGAGAAAAAAAAAATATTAAAAATCGAAATAAGTGAATTAAATCGGGGCACCCCGGCACCACATCGGGGCCACCAGAAGAGGCCGGGTGTCGGGAGAACAACAGCGCCGAGAAGCCACAACATCATCGCAGCGCAGCAACGTCATCAGCAGCAGCAACAACATCAGCAGCAGCACAACATCAGCAGCAGCACAACATCAGCAGCAGCACAACATCAGCAGCAGCACAACATCAGCAGCAGCACAACATCAGCAGCAGGCGCCCAACGAATTTTATTTTTGTAAACTAATTATAAAATAATTTAGAAAAAAATTATAGCCACAGGTATGTCACTTTAATTCATTTTCTTTTCTCGGTACCCTTCCTCCTCATCTTCTTTTCAGCCATGGCAGGGTGATGATTTAGTCTCATTCTAATAAAAGATTATTGGGACCTCCCCAAAAATTATTGGGCCAAGGGGAGGTCATTTGGGTGGTTGGGGCTAGGCCATAAGGGGGGGTTGTTTTACCATCTGAAAACCCCCCGCCGGCGAGTCATTCACGGGCAGTGGCAGAGGTTCTGTCCGCCATGCCCTCTTCCCCCGTACCTTGTCGTTTTCTTTCGATTCCTTCGCGCGAGATTTTTTTCGTTATAGGGACGTTCGTTCTGGTGGCGAAGTGTGGCCTATCGGCAAAACCCCCCCACACTACCGCAAACGCTAGCCTGCCAGCTCGCGCAGCCACAACCCACCAGACGGGGTGCTTTAGCCGGGCCCCCGAGATCGTACCCTCATAACAGTCTTGACCTTGCTGGAGCTGATGAGGACTGCCGGAGCTATCCATGGTTGATGTAGAAGCGCCCCTGTTGGCACTCCTTTCTCCTTGATTGCAATCGGTAGATTTTACGCTACTCAATTCTTGTATTTTCTCCTTGAAATACGTCGCGTATTCCTTAAAAATGGTCAACGTTGCATTGTAGTGGTCTTCAACGAAATACACGTGATCTAAGGGTGGTGAAGGAAGCTCCCTTATGGTCTGGTCCGTGATCTCAAAAAACCCCCAGGCAGCCTCCAAACGTCTCAGCCTGTCCTTATAGTATTCGGCTGACTTCTTTCGCTCTGCCGAGTCTTTCTTATAGTTGGCAATTACTTTCCGTAATTCTTGGCCATAATAAACTTGTTCTGCCGCTAGCTCCTTCATGGTTTTGAGCGACATTTTCTTTGTAGATTTTCCTTCGTCTGGAAAAAAAAGAACCTCTGGCGGCAAATTCTTTGAACGTCAATATTTCCGGTAGCTGGATCTGGTCCTCTGGCGGCAGGTCCCTTGATGTACGTGTTCAAAAGGTGTGATCTAAGTGCTACACTTAAATCACGTCGGGGTCACCAAATGTTAAGACCTCTTTTGGCCTTAATTGTGTAAAAGAAAAGAGAGAGAGTCAAGGCAAGTGCACCCTGGCTTCTTGATGGTGATACAACGGCTCTTGGTACCGTTATACCCGAAAGGGAAAACGTTTAGAGAGTTCGGTGGTGAACAATAAAACGCGAACAATTAACAAAGGCTAACTAACTGATTTTATTTCGTTCAACTTCTTAAATACTAACTTATTAAGTAGGTAAATAATAACAAATTACAAAATATAAAATATTTCATTAGTAGTCACCTGCATTAATTGTGTAAGATCAAATTGCAATTCTGCAACATCTCTCGCGTGCCGAAAGTAGTTCAGCGGCACGGCACGGCTTGCGCGTCATATTTTTAGTGCTCAGCATTTTCAGCAATGCTTAAATTGGATCTGGCACAATTCAAGTAGGTGACGAATCATGCTAAAATGACTTAAGTGTTTTTGCCTTGAACCCGATGCATTCCAGCTGATTTTTGAGGCCATGGCGAGGCCTTTAGAATGCAAAGGGTTTAACATAGTTAATATAAAATTAAATATAACTAAAAATTTGGAAATCAAACTAATTAAGGACTCAAAAATTGAATACAATTAAAATCGAATCAAGCAAAGTTAAGGATCTGAATAAAGTGACAACAAAGATTAGTGAAATTAAAAATATCAATTCAATAAAGTTAAATTCAAAGTACATTAAACTAAATTCAATTCAACTAAAATAATTCAACAAAAAAAAAAAAAAAAAAAGTTTTAAAGTTTATATAACATATATACATATATATATAAATAAATAAGACAAGGAAGCCATATCATTTTCTTGGACGACGTTGGGGCACACCGGCACCACATCGGGGCCAGATGAAGAGGCAGGGTGTCGGGCGGCGGCATCAACAACAGCAGTAGCAGCAACAACAGCGAAGGCGCCCAACGGTTTTTTGTTCTGTATATTATTTGTAAAAATATGTTTTTAAAAATAATATGACTACAGGTATGTTACTTTAGTTAGTTTTGGTTTGGTACCCCCCTCCCCCCTCTTCTGTTTTCAGCCATGTAGGTTTTAGATGACTTAATTTCTTTTTATTTTGGGACCTCCCCCTAAAAATATCGGGCCAGGGGAGGTCATATGGGCGGTTGGGGCATAGGCCGTAAGGGGGGTTAATTTTAACATCTAGTACCCCCGCCGGCGAGCCATTCACGGGCAGGGACAGGGGTTCTGTCCGCCATGCCCTCTTTCCCCGTACCCTTGGTTTTTCCGTCACGCGCGAAATAATTTTCGTTATGGGGACGTTCGTTCCTGGTGGCGAAGTGTGGCCTTCGGCAAGACCCCCCCCACACTACCGCAAACGCTAGCCTGCCAGCTCGCGCAGCCACTTACCACCAGGCGAGGTGCTTTAGCCGGGCCCTCGAGAACCACCCTTCATAACAAAACAAACGCGGATTGATCAACGGACTCGGGACAGTAATAAAAGCTATTACTGGCGACATGGATGCTAATGATGCAAAAAGTTTGAACGGTGAGATCGAAACTATAATGTTAAATGAAAAAACCTTAGGAATCGAAATTAATAGCCAAACACAAATTAACGGAAAAATGATTGAAAGATTTGATAACGTAACCAGACACATAAATAGCCAACAAACCTTAATCAAAAAATATTTAGAAGAACTTCAAGATCAACTAAGAAATAAAATTAGAAGCGAAAATTCGGCCCTTCAATTAGTTCAATATCTTAACCAGATTAACTACAATATAGATCTCCTGAACATGCACTTAACAGGCATAGCAGAAGCCGTTACGTTACCAAGATTAAACATCATTTCGAAACACATATTAAGTCCCCACGAATTATTTGAACTATACCTATTATTTGAGAAACAATCCATCGAGATTAAATCAGATGAAAATATTTATGAATATTTAGTCCTTCAAGCATACTTTAATGACACTAATATCATTTTCAACTTCCGAATACCAGTAATATCCAAAGACCCCTACTCCTTGTTTCACGTAATTCCCTTACCAATCCATAACAATAAGATTATAAAAACCAAACCTTATGTCCTCATTAATCCAAATTATATTCAATTCCTTGACACGAAATGCAACAATATCGAGAGGACATTCTACTGCCACGAGACCCTCCACCGAGAAGAAACCAGGAACTCTAGATGCATCGGCAACCTAATCGCCAACATACCTGCCAGCTGCGAACTCCAAGAAGAAACCACCACAACACAGATTATTCAACCAGAGCCCAACTACCTACTCCTGATAAAAGTACCAGAATCATCCTTCAACACCACATGTGGACCAACAAACCAGAAAATCAACGGAACAGTACTCATCCATTTTGAAAATTGCGACGTTACGATCAACCAGATCACCTAGGAAGCCAGGAAAAACGTATTCTGGGATGAGATCAACATTCTTCCTACAATCTTCAACAACATCAATATTACCTTCCCGAACAATAGCCTACATCTAGATGACTTCAAACCCTATATCTTCAGCAGAGGACCAAGCTTCGACCTTTTCAACATCAATACTTACCGAATAAATCCCTACACGAGTACCGCCATAGCAACAATCATCCTGGTCATCATCCTGATCGCGTACATAGCCCTAAGATGGAACACCAACAACTCTTCCAACATCAAGGACTTCCACAACGACCCACCAACATCCGTACCAGTCATCGCATCATCCAGCGAACCTGCAAGGATACAGCTCCTCTGGCCGATGCTCAACTCTAAGGGGGGAGGAATTATGGCACCCAGCAACACCTCCGATATAAAATATTAAACATTGTTAGAATTGCTAAATTTGCTTAATTGTCACTTTCATATTTCCTTTGCTTTCATTCTTTTTCGTAGATTTCGTAAATTAATTTGCTTAAACTTAGATTCATTCACCTTAGATCAAATTACATTGTCACGTTTAGCTGTTCAGTTACCTGTCTAGACATAGCGTAAGCATAAAATTGTTATAAATATTACCAATTACCTTTGTAAGTTACAGTCTATCGGAAATCAGCCTCAGTCTTGTTCTCAGTCTTGTTACCTTTTTTTGGTTCGGAATAAAGTTTTGATCGAGAAATTAAATTTTTTTTCTTAAAGGAATCTTGAGGATTCATAACTCGAGCGACTAATTGTTGGCGCTAGGCCGTAAGAAAGAGCCGCAATGGCTGTTAGACAGAGCCGCAATGGCTGTTCGATGTGAGCCACAAGGGCGTGTGAGCGAAAGAGAGAGAGCCGCAGAGTCTTTGGGTCGAGAAACCGCGGGACGATGTCACGCGGACACGAACTCGCGCTATTGCGTACGCGTACTTATATCACAACAAGACTAGACACTATCACAAAAGACTTTAAAATGAGTTTATCTATTAATTATGTAATATTTAATGACTCAATCACCGTAAAGAAATTAATAAATCAATTGTAGTGGCTTGTTGCCACGTTCGTAAAATATCTCCTTTGCAAGAAATGGTACTGATTTCTCGAGAGCCTCAGCGTTACTGCCGGCTTTCCGCGTGCCACAACAATTCGCCCCTCTTAATTATACCACGCATGATTTACGCGCCGATCGGGAAACAATACCCGAATTGACCCGAAGTCAACAATACTAAGAATCCCAAGCGTTCCTCGACCGTGAAACAAATGCCCATAAATGGACATGTTTGCGACTCGACCCAATAAAGTTGAAGTTTGAAGTGGAAGTTTGAAGTTGAAGTTTGAAGTTGATGTTTGAAGTTGAAGTTTGAAGTTGAAGTTTGAAATTGAAGTTTGAAGTTGAAGTTTGAAGTTTAAGTTTGAAGTTGAAGTTTGCAGTGGAAGTTTGAATTTGAAGTTTGAAGTTGAGGTTTGTAGTTGAAGTTTGAAGTTGAAGTTTGAAGTTGAAATTTGAAGTTCAAGTTTGAAGTTGAAGTTTGAAGTTGAAGTTTGAAGTGGAAGTTTGAAGTTGAAGTTTGAAGTTGAAGTTTGAAGTTGAAGTTTGAAGTGGAAGTTTGAAGTTGAAGTTTGAAGTTGAAGTTTGAAGTTGAAGTTTGAAGTTGAAGTTTGAAGTTGAAGTTTGAAGTTGAAGTTTGAAGTTGAAGTTTGAAGTTGAAGTTTGAAGTGGAAGTTTGAAGTTGAAGTTTGAAGTTGAAGTTTGAAGTTGAAGTTTTAAGTTGAAGTTTGTAGTTGAAGAGAGAGAACTTTTATATAAAGCAATTATGGTCGGGAGGTGGTGCGGTGTTGTGCGTAAAAATATTAAAAATTCTCCCAAGTTCCGGTGCATATCGAGTTGCAGATTGATTCAATGATGTGATAAACGTCTTGTTACCTCAATTAAATCAGAAATTGTAGGGTATCTGTACTGTACACGCGACAAATTTATTTTATCGGAACATCTGTGATGAGATGGCGTCCGGTGAGGATGCCCGATGTATTCCCCCGAACATTGGAACTTCTTGTCATCCTGATAGGCTACATAAATACGTAATTTGCATATTATGTGACAAACCATTTTGTTATAGTGATTTTGTGCGCGGTGTTAAAAAAGGCAAAGGCTTTTTCATCACAAATTCTTTAGGAGTTTGTCACAAACATAACCTAAGTTATAACACGCGTCATGTGTGTGACATTGAAGAAGAAGGGTTTGACATGGTTGCTATTCTAAAACTTAAACTAGTTTTAATACAGAAAGAAATAGATATTCTGAATAATTCCAATGGTGAATCAAACGTTTCAAGTGACAGTAATTGTGGTGTTTCTTGTGATTCAGCTCTAACAATACATGAGGTCTGCAGTGATGCCCTAGCTACAAAAAAAATGAATAGTGAGCTGATTAAACATAATGACGAATTAATGGAAAATAACAAGTTCTTAAGAAATTTGGTTAAACGCGAAAAGTCCGCTCCTCCAATGTCTTATGTTACGGCTATAAAAAATGGTGTAGACACAACCTTAAAGCATAATGAACATGTGCCCAAAATAGTGGTTTCGGCTGAAGAAGCGAGTTCGAAAACTGACGCTTATAATAATGTTACCAAAGAGTTACTAAATTGAAACAATATCAAAGTTAAAAGTGTATTTGTTAGGAAGAAGGATGGCTCAGTTGATATATGTTGTGTTAATAAGAATGATACTGAAGTCATAAAAACGAATCTCTCTAAAAAGCTTAGTGATAAATATACAGTTCAAGTGCAATCTCTTAAAAATCCGGGAATGAAAATATTAAATATTGCAAATTGTATGACTCCAAATACTCTCGAAGATGATATCAACAGCAGAAACTTTAGTGATTTCAAAGACAGATGCACAGTGGTTCGCACTTTTAAATACAGAGATTCACAATGTGCTATTATTGATGATCCACCTAACCTATATCAAATCATTCGTAATAACAATAATTACGTTTATATTGGTCATCAACGTTGCAAAGCTTATGATGATTTCAAGATGCCTTTATGTGGTGGTCTTGGGCATGGTGTTAAAAAATGCACTTATGGTACACACTGTATTAAGTGTTCGGGGGATCATACTATATATGAATGTACCTCAGATGAAACAAAATGTATACACTGCGTATTCTACAACAACAAGTTCAGGAAAAATAGACCAGCTGATCATTCTACTTGGGAGGTGGATAAATGCGAAACACTTAAATCAAAGATCAAGTATATCATCAACTCCACGGATTATCCCATATTACCTACAACTCCATCAACTCTATATTACCAAAAGAAGCTATCTGTTTCGGACAAGGATAAGAAGAATGAGCGCCAAATTTCAATATTAAATAGTAACTCTAATACATAGTAAGCACTTTTATTCGTATTTTCACAAAGTATTATGCATATATATATATATATATTAATTGCTTTTTTGGTTTTTTTCTTTTTTTTCTCTCTCTTTTCACTTTTCTCTCTTTTCATTTTTTCTTTCGGCTTAAATGGATACTTTAAAGGAATTGCTGAATAATTTGTCTGAATGTGCACAGCAAGAGCGAATAATAAATGATTTCAATATTCTTAACAAATGCCTTTCTACAAACAAAGACTTTATTCTTCACGTAAATATTAGAAGCATAAATAAGAATTTTCATAATCTACAAACTTTTATTGAGAACCTTGATAAGAAGCCCTCAATCATAATATGTTCGGAAACTTGGAATGTATATCACTATAAGTACTTCTCTCTACCTGGTTACAATATATACTACAACCAAGGAAGTATAAACATTGCTGACGGCGTTATTGTTTACATTAAGGATGACATTCAAGAGCAAACGGAAGTAATTACTGTGATGTACACGTTCCTCACGAACAACTATCAGAGTGGCCTGCCGCGCACGAGGAATGAGACCTGCGCGTAGGCTCACTCCACCGCACATATAGTTCGGTAGGTGTCAAATCGGAAAAGGAACTGGCCAGGAGGCCGCCATCACTTCATTCTGGTGTGTGCTGTCATACGGTGTGGACGCGGAGTAAAATCGTGAAAAAGCCGCTGCGCAATAAGTAATAGAAACGCAATCGGCACGCGAAGTGTCGCCCAGGAGAGGAAGAACCCCCGAGCAGTATTTATCAGGTGAGTAGCTCAAGAATTCGACTCAACACGAACCTAATCCCAGTGTCGGCAGGAGGCCGCCGCCCACATACTTTGTTCTTTTTTGAAAGGAGCCCTGGA
Organism: Eutolmus rufibarbis; assembly: GCA_963920795.1. Taxonomy (NCBI): domain Eukaryota; kingdom Metazoa; phylum Arthropoda; class Insecta; order Diptera; family Asilidae; genus Eutolmus; species Eutolmus rufibarbis. Next base: position 23,530,793 of record OY987207.1, read on the forward strand.
GCTCCCCCACAAAGTGGCCTGAGCCACTCAAAAGGCAATTCGATCAGCTGCTAATTTTATCTAAAAGCCCGAGCAACAAACCCCGCTCATCTTTCATCTGTCGGCCCGGAATTATCCTCACAGCCGAATCTGGAATCTTCTCTAAATTCATCTCTACCCCAGCCCATCACACCGCGCAAATTTTGATCTCCTTCGACATTTATTATCATTATTGAAATACCGTTATTGTTAGAGACTATAGTACTTACTTTCTAGTTCATTAGCGATTGTCAGCGGAACACATCCCCGCCCAGCGGGTGGATTATGTTCTTCCCCCCCCCACGCCTCCACCTACCTCAAAGATACACATTTACTTTGATAGCCATCCCCCACAGGAGCTGCAGCACTGGCGATCGATCGGCAGCGTTCCGGCGACAGGGAGGAAAAAGGTACGTAATTTTTTTGTTGAATGATTTACCTATATCATTGCGCACGGTTAGTTGGATGTGTGGCGCCCGCCTGTATCAATTTGTCGGGCAATTATATTCCTTTATCCGCACTGGCGAGTCCCTCGCAGGGGATTTGTTCTGTCCCTGTAGTCTTTTCCTTTACAACTGTTTTAAAAGTGTTAATATATACAACGAGAATTTGAAGAAAGAATATTTTAAAACATTCCATTTAGGTACTATAGTATGTTAAACAAATATAAAGGCTCCCAAATAGTTTTGCTATACATATTTATATGATGAGATCTACGAAGTGCACAGTTTTCTATTATTTCGATAATTGTATGAAACTTAATATTTTTACCTCTCTTAAAACTATATCATAGGAAATACGACGAAGCGTGAATATCTCTTTTGTGAATGGATAGATACTTATATGGTTTTAGTAATATAGTTAAGAGCAGTTAGTTTAATAATGGAGTATTGAATTATTTTATAATATGCTTATCTGAAATGTCTAGTATTAGTTTTGTTTGGAATAATTGGTAGGATGATATAAAAAAAAAAGAGAGAATTTATCTTTAAGTTCCACCAAATTGTAGTTAGGTATGTTGCCGTATCTCCTACTAGTGTCAAGATAATATGATGAGTCAGTTAGTAAGACGGTTCACGCATTACTTTCTTAATTAATTTTTAATATACGTGCACTTTCGATATTAAAGTTATAATAATTATTTAGGGAATTATTTTGCACATTTTATATTTTTGAGAGTGACCTTAATTCAGATTCTTTAAATGAGTTTATGCAAAGTTTATACCGGATTTAGGAACATATATTAATCTATAGTCTTCGAGAAAAGCATAAACATAAAACTTTTTGTAACGAAAAAAAAAAAAAAAAACAAGGAAGAATAACATGAGATTATTGTCTGAAAAGAAATAAAGTGTTAACTATGACTGACAAAATTTTTTGCAAACAATTACGACTGACCGTTCACCCCTCCCCTCCCCTAAACGGTGGGGACGCTCAGACCAGCAGGGGAGTCTGATCGTAGGAGGTGGGCTGACGAGTGATATTCAGGGGAAGGCATTTTTTTTTGTCTTACTTATCTCTCGTATTTCCCCCGGGGTTAAGGTGAGAACCCCCCATTCTGTCGAGTCCTTCACGGACGCCCCCGACACATCTTTTTATCCCCTTTCCCATCACTGGCAATTTTCGGTACCAGTTTCAATTCTTTTTTTTGCGCGCGAATATGACTCAGTAATGGATCCCAGCCTAGGACTCAAGGACCCCCCCCCCACCCGCAGAGCTCAGCACGTGCTATCCAGCTAGGCGCGCAACGAGTCCACTTCTGCTGAATCCCCGGGAGGCCCCCACAACAAATTTAAATTTTTTTGTAGTGTTGACGGAGGCTCTTCGAGATAAGAGGTGCTGTTTTCCCTGGTTTTTTTTTGGTGTGAACGCACGTCTCCCAACTTTCATATATAAATATATATATGATTACATTACATTACTATAGATAAATTAAATATATTAAATTCTAAGATTGAGTTAGATAACAAAAATAGTCTAGAAATATCAGCTTTTTACAGACCTCATGACATCACTAAAACTGAATTTATTACAATAGTTAAAAAATATCTAGCTAAAAAAAAAATATAAAAAATCATATATTAGCTGGGGATTTCAACATAGACATTCTTAGTATTGATAACCTTAATCAGGATTTTCTTATTAGCATATTAGAGAATGGCTACACTCCAGGTTTCCAAACGATAACTAGACCATCATCTGGTGGGGATGCCAATGGGTCCTGTATTGATAACTTCTATATAAAAACGACTGCAATGTGCGCAAAATCATTTAAATACAATAATCTGTTCAATGATCATTATCCTATTTTCTTGGTTTTAGATAAATTTGTACAATATGATAACAAAGTAGCTTCTGAACATATTGATTATAAAATTTTAAATAGAATAGCTGAATCAATAGACTGGTATGGGATACTGTCTATACAGGACCCTAATGTAGCAGCCGAATTGCTTATTGAAAAGTTATTACTATGTATAGAAAAGTCAAAAAAACCAAATAAACAAAATAAAAAGTCAAAATTTGATTTTCCTCGCAGTAAAAGGATAACGAAAGCCATCTTAGTATCATGCAAAAGAAAGGAAGAATTATACAAAGCATGGAAATCTTCACCTGATGATCTAGAATTAAAAATGTTATATAAACAATATGTTACAAAACTTGATAAGATAATATTTAATTCAAAACAAAAATATGAAAAACAACAAATTTTGCAAAACTCAAACAATGCAAGAAAACTATGGGAAATAGTAAATCAAAAACTGGGGAAAAGCAGGAAAAAGGTTAATAGCGTCAGTTGTGTTCACACAAGCGATAACAAAAAAATATCTGAGCCGGTTGAAATAGCCAACACTTTTAACAATTTCTTCTGCAGTATAGGACCTCAGCTAGCTGATAATATACAGCAGCCACCTAACGAAGTATTGGAATTACCACAGTTTAATACAAAAACTATATTCTTAAATCCAACTGATTCCTTGGAAATAGCAGAAACAATTTTAAATCTAAAGCCAAAAAGTGGGGGTGTCGACAATATCCATGCCAAAACTCTAGTGACTTTGGCTGGGTTTGTTTCTGCTCCTCTTGCTCATATCATTAATATATCTATAGCTACTTCGACCTGGCCTGATGCTCTAAAAAAAGCTGATGTTTGTCCAATCCACAAAGCCGGAAGCAAACGTGATACAACCAATTTCAGACCAATATCATTAATACCTAATTTGGCTAAAGTTTTTGAAAAAATTATGTATAGTAGACTTCTCAATTTTATAATAAACAGCAAAATTATTTCTAAGCAACAGTTTGGTTTTTTAAGAGGAATAAGTACAAGAAATGCATTTCAATATATAAGCAATATAATTTACAATAATATAGATTCAACCAATCCAACAGCAATAACTTTCCTCGACCTAGCTAAAGCTTTTGATACGGTTGACCACAATATTTTATTAAAAAAATTATTTAATTATGGCATCAGAGGGAAGGCTCACCTGGCAAATAGACTGCAGAGAGTCAAAGTAAATGGAACATACAGCGATTTCAAAAGGGTGCAAACTGGCGTGCCACAGGGAACTATCCTAGGCCCTTTATTATTTATTTTATACATCAACGACTTGCTAATTAAAATGCCTAAAGACACAATGTCCTTTGCTGATGACACAGCCGTCATCTCGGAGGGTCATACATGGTCAGTAGTTGAAACAAAGATGAACTCTCTTTTAAAAACAGTACATATTTGGCTGGCTTTAAATAAGTTATCGCTGAATGTGAGTAAGACTGTGGTCGTGACATTTGGTAGTTATTGTACCAGTGTACCTGAAGAATTCAATATATACATAAATAAAGATAAAATAAATAGAGTAGAATCTACCAAATATCTAGGTATAATAATAGATCATAAATTATGTTGGGACAAACATATTGAATACATTCTAAACAAAACAAAATACTTAGTATTTATTTTCTACAAATTATCAAAAATAATGAATCCACAAAGTCTGAGAATGATATATTATGCAATTATCTTAACAGTAA